>JACMIG010000004.1:10927-31950 GCA_014805385.1 Levipalatum texanum
GAATTAGCCCCACCTCGATTTGTACAGAAAAGTAGGGGGTGGTCGGCGAAGCAGCCTTCTTAAAATCGTTCTAAATAGTTGTTTAGCGTCATTTTTGCATGTTTGACTGATGCTAGATCGATGTAAAATTGAATTTGCTACAAAATGAGCTTTTGATCGCCTTATTTGGTTCAGTATTCGCGTTGCGGTTTGAACGGGACCACGTTTCAGCGATTTCATGTCCCTCCCAAAGTGGGCGGAGCTTGCGGCCCCTAACTTAATGCACCCCTTCAGCCCATGATGCACGAAAACGTGACGGTCGTCAAAATCGACGGAAACGAAGACCTTCGACGACGACTTTCGAATATCGCGTAATGATCAATAGCGCCTAGAGAAGTTTACGTGTACGATCTTCACGGTGTAAAGAGATTTTAACGGCTGACGACATTACATTGCATCTGCACCTAACGAATAGATGTCTATGATGCACTGAAGGCGGATGAGAACATTCTTGCTGGTAAATGGGTCTAGGAAAAGAGGAATGCTGTATGTATTTTTCATAGCGTAAGAGATTGAGAATACGTTCTAAATTGAGTCGGAAAAAATTTTTGTTGGTGGGGATGAAGTAGGGAACATAAAAAGTGAATCATTGCTGAGTATGAGATACTGTCTTCTCTTTTATATAGATGTCGGGGAATCGTCGTCTCTGGATTTCAGAGAGTTTGCAATGAAGTGCGAAGTTGAGAAGGAGGAGTCTATCATCTGCATATATGTATGTACGAGCGGCTAATGTTTTATTTTGATTATTTTTTTCGCACATTAGTGCCAATATACGGCATCAATATACGGCGAGGACGATCCCCGAATTGAATCCGAAGAAAGGCTCTGAGTTCCTCATCATTCGTTTCTCAATCACACCCCTGGCCCAGTCCTCTTCCATCGCGATGCCCTCCCCTCCCTCAGCATCTGCCACCGATTCGCTCATTGTCCTCGACAGAAGGCATGTTTCATCCACGCTACAATTCATTAATTAGTTGTATTACCTCAATTTTTGTGTTTGTCTGAGTGGAAAAATATATATCTCGTTTGGAATAGTTCTAAATGCCTATTTTCAGGGATGAGCTCCACCATTTCCTCGATTCTGAAGAAGACGACGAATTCCCAGACGAATTTGTCTTCTGCGGAATTCCCGAGGAGAAAATCGAGGTGACCGTCGAGGGTGGTCTCCGAAGAAAAGAAGGAGACGAAAAAGAAATCGATGGAGAAGTGAGTTGCTTTTTTAGTATTGTTTCTAATTCTTCAAATGCGTTCTTTCTATCACGGAATTAAAATCTCATAGGAGGATCTGGTCCTGTGCTCGTGTCCTTCTTTCATGGACTACGACAAATGCTACGACTCCCACTGCAAGATGGTCCACTTCAAGGTGAATACTACTGCACCCCTTCAATTCCCTATTCATTTTCAGCCCTCGTTCTGGCACTGGGAGGACGTGCCCACAGCCCAGGAGCAAAGTCCCTGTGACTGGCTCACCCGCCTCGTCTTCCAAAGACTCTCCGTCGTCCCTCCTTCGCCTCCTTCTCCGCCCTACGCTCCCGCCCTTCACTTCCCCAGCCCTCCTCCCCTTCCACTTCCCACCCCCTACTTCATCCCCATCCACAACCCCTATGCCGTCTTCTTCAGCCAACCTTACGAGTATTGTCCCCCTTCTCCCTACCCCTATTATCCTTATACCTATCCCACTCAGCCTTCCTCCTTCTATGGAGGACATTACTGATTTTTTCCGGTGATAAAAAGGCTATTGAACGAGTTTTTTCCGGTGTATCCGAGGCGGACGAAATGTGATTACAAAACATCATTTAAAATTGAGTTCAACCTCGCATGAAACATAGACCCAAAACCCCAGGATGTTGAAGATTTTAAACTTTCTATCAGCCCATTATCAGACAATGAAACGATTTAGCCTGAGCTGCTCCTTTCACAAACTGAGAACGATATTTCACGAAGTCTCTCAATAGCGCTCAGTCGAATTATTGTCCAGTCAGCAGAGCGAGCGCCTCGCACAATGTGCAAGGTTGTGCGGTGCCGATATCGCACGAATTTTACCTACAATCATCACAACGTCCAAGATAAACAACCGAGTTTTAACCTCGAGACACTCGCTGACAACGTCTTGTCCTGTGAGTTGTCTACAGACAGGGAACCATGCTCGCAGTCGTCCTCATACTTTCTGCGATACTTTTCTTTGCGTACAGGTAAGGATTACTTGATAGTGTTCGTGATCAAAATATTTCGATTTCATGGTGATAAATTCTGACTACGAATTGAGAAATTCCGCATAACAGCTAATCTTTAGTAAATGATTCTAAAGCGTCCGGCTGTAGACTCTATTCATATTGGTCCGCTGAAGCAGATTGCAAGTTGGAAGATTCCTTGGTGATCGCAGCTGCTGAACGAAATTTGTCAATTTATAGACCTCGTTTCGTCATTTATCGAACAATATGAAGCCCTCTTCAAACCTTGATAATATCTTCCCCCAGGCACTACTCCTCTCAACGTGACTACTGGAAGAAGCGAGGAATCAGCGGCCCGACACCCGAGTTTCTCATTGGAAATCTCCGTCGGATCTGGCTCTCCGACCAGCCCAAGTCGATTGCCATTTCGGAGCTGAGCAAGAAGTATGGAAAGGTCTTCGGCATCCACGAGGGACGAACTCCTGTGCTCGTCGTTTCCGATCTCGAAATGACCAATGAAATACTCGTCAAGAAGTTCGACCACTTTCACGCCAGAAAGGTTTGCTCCTCTTTCCAAGAATGCGTGAAGTAAAACTATGCACAAGGCTTTCAAGCAATCACCATTCCCTTCATCACCGGTCCTATTCAACTTGCAATGAAACACAGATTCAGATCAACGGCGCGGCATTTGTATTTTCCGTACAAAGGAATTATCTGAATTTGGATTCTTGGTAGCCTCCTTCAGAGCGAGAGTGGCGGCGCGAACGAGACGACGAAAAATATGCTGGCAGAAGCGAGTGGGGCGCACTGGAAAAGGCTGCGCGCTCTGGCGACTTACGCCTTCACGACCAAGGCCATGAAACAAGTCCCTTTTATTATATGCGGAGATTGAATTGGTTCACTATTTGCAGATTCTCGGAACCGTGGAGAATTCAGCATCGACGATGGTGGACGAAATCGAGAGGAAGGCCTCGAAGGGAGAGATAAACATGCATCGGTGGGTGGGTTTGGCATTGATTTGACTTCTTATTGCTAGTTGTAAGCATTAATTGAACTAAATTTTTGAAAGTAAAGGGCACCATAAATCACTATTATCGAGCACTAAAAGGGCGCCTATTATGTTTCTTCTGAAACTCAGGTGTATTGTGCAACGCTACTTCCGCGAAATTTAATAAAACTTGCACCGCTTGAGTTCACTATTATAAAATAACGTTGCAATGGAAACGGAGGAGCTGTACTAAATACCCTAAAAATAAAGCGAAGTAGCACTCGTTTCTGCATTGGTTTCGTAGGGCCGTAAATCAAAAATAAATTTCAGGATGTTCCAAGAGTACTCGCTCGATATCATCTGCCGTATTGCCCTCGGACTCCACGACGTCAAGATGTTCGACAACAAGTACGCAGCCGTGTGCAGGAGCGTCTTCGGGTGAGGTTATGCTATTTTATGAAAGCTTGATGTACCTACACTGTATTCGTCCAGACGTGCGGTGTTTTCACTGGAGAGAGTAATGTTGTCCATGAACACTGTTGGAAGGGACATTTTTTTCTGCAACAACACAGTTCGTACCGTCCGCACTGATATTTAGATCAGTGCGGACGGTACGAACTGTGCTGTGGCAGAGATGGAAAAAATTTTCCCTTCCAACTGTTCCTGGACAACATTTTCGCTTATTGATATCGAGCGATCTGTAATATGAAGTTGGTGTAGTGCGTGGTCGTTCTCATGTGGGCGGTAGTGAATGCGGAATTGTTGCGTCCTCTCTGGAACAAATAATCTTGCAGTCACACATACACCCCTCTGGACGTCCTCGGCCAGGTGCATCCTCTCCTTCGACGAGTCGTCGAGAAGTTCAATCTCTATCGAGGAGACGATGCTGCCGTGGCCTTCCAAGGACTCGCCGTTGATATTGCAACGGCAGTGATGAGGAGGAAGGCTGAGAGGGTGAGCGATCGGGAGGTGTTTAAACGGACCACGGGAAAACTGTTTATCAATTTTTAAAGTAATTTTTCATTCGATTATCAACCTTTTTCTACATTTTATTTGTTATTTTAATCAAATAGATGTCGTGTTCCAATCAAACTCCCCCAACATTAACCATGCTTTCCTCACACTGAAACATAATTCGAAGCATTCATATATTCCTGAACAAGAACAAGAAACACAACTCTTCTCAAAGGATTGCATTCTTTTGTTCAGGAATCAGGCGCTGATGCAACAGGAGATTTCATCGACATGTTCCTCGACTCAGAAGTGGAAGGAAAGGGAGGAGACGATGTCGTGAGCGCATTTCCACATCTATTTTCTTTGCACGGCAAACCCAGCCCAGATTTTGTGACATCCCGAATCGGGTCTATTTGGGCAAGTTGCGGTAATGTTGATTCAAAATAAAAATGTGCGACGGTCACATGCAATAAGTGAAACGTTCCAAATTTGTTGCTCCTTCTGGTTTTTAGGCATCCCGCAGGTTGGTCTTCGAAGAAATAATCGCGATGTGTCTGGTGATGCTGTTGGCTGGTTTTGATGTATGTTTCAACTGGCTGCCGAAGTACAATTCATTGTCTAGATTTTTCTCCTGCTTCTTTATTTCCTTCAAATCTTAATCAAAATACCTATTAGACAACGTCCAACTCCCTCTCGTACGTGACCTACTTCCTGGCCAACCATCCAGAAGTCCAGTCCAAGTGCCGGCAGGAGATCGAGGATGTGTGCCATGGAGATGTTCGGCTCTTTTCCTCTCTTGGTCTAACCAGAATGTCTTCAGACCATTGACTACGATTCTCTGGCCGATCTCAAGTACACGGAGGCTGTGGTGAAGGAGTCGCTGAGGCACTATCCCATCGCCAGCTTGTGAGGGGTTTGCGATAATCATTCGAGGCCATCCACCACTTTTCGGAACTATGGCGCAGTAGTCAAATATCGTATAGAATCGACTCGGAGCTATGTATAATCGGCGATCCAAACTCGTATTAATTTATGACCTAGACGTGAAACTCTCTTCATCGTATCCATCCTGTAAGACCGCGAGAGAATCCTCGTTTTCAATGGAGAATCGTTTTAATCTCGACAATAACACTGTTGCTGTTACCCTATTCTCATCTTACTCAACATCTTTTTTACCCCCGGAGCTTAATCCTCCATTTCCCCTTGATGTTCCATTCCTTTCAGTGTGGTCAATCGTATCTGCTCCTCTCCGTGTACCATCGGTGGCCATCGCTTCGAGGAGGGCGACCACGTTCTCACTGATACGTGGACACTACACAAGGACACCGATATATGGGGGAAGGATGCCGACGAATTCCGACCAGAGAGGTATTTTTGCTTATCTTGCTCGAACGGGTATTTTTGTTTATGTTTCAAACGCACCGAATAGAGATAGCTCATTGTGGAGAATTAATGGTTCAGGGCATGGGCCTGGAAATTACTCAATTTATAGGACTTAAATTTAATGAATAAATTTCCCAGGTGGTTCGAGGAGAGTTCGCGTCCCCGCGTCGCCTTCCAATCCTTCGGGGAGGGGCCGCGGATGTGCATTGGAATGAGATTGGCGCATCTGGAGGAAAAGGTATTGCTGAGAACCCGTTCTAATTCCCACGCTGTCGTAGGAAAAACAGCTATTGATCTACCATCAGTTTGTTACCAGTATGGCCTAGAAATACTCCAATATCCCTTCGCGCACTGTTTAAACGCCAGAATGGGCATAAAACGGCTGTAGATCAATAGCTGCACTTTCACACGCTAGCGTGGGAAATAGAACGCTTCGGGTTCTCCACAATATGAATCTTCGTTCTGGCCATCGATCTGTATTCTCTTTAAAATCACTTTGTTTAAATTTTAATTTGTTTAATTCTAAATCCAATCCGCAGGTCGCCCTAGTGCATCTTCTGAAGCGATTCCGTATCGAAGCAACGCCCAGAACAAACCCGATCCGACTGACGGGAAGTCACATCGTAGCCCCGGAAAGAGTCCTCGTTCGACTCGTCCCGATCAATGCGGAATGAAGCGAATTATATCTCTTGATCGTCTATAAATTTATCGAATTAAAAACGTTTAGTCTTCAAAAACAGAAGAATCATTATACTCTAAATGAAACATACAGCGCGCCGAAATGCGATAAATCAGCAGACGCAACCATTGTCGGGAACCACAGAGATGGCAAATATTTGATTACAAAAATAATTTTGTGCTCTGGAAAATCGGAAAAGTATTGGCACTGCTGTGGTTCCTTACAACATGCTATGACGGAATGAAGCACAGTAGAATAGTTAACGAGATCAGCAAGTGCCTATTATGTGCGAAGTAAAAGCGACCCAGCGAGGAAGACAAGTCGGGAAAGGGTAATCTCTAGTCATCTGAAGAATAATTCTCCGCATTCACTCGTACTTTCGAGTTCCGGCTTCGAGAGCTGCGATCTCGTTGGAAATGTTCGTGCGGGCCTGAAAATGGGGAATTATTTCGCTAGAATCGGAGCCACAATTTGGTCAGAAGGAGATGGATAAAACTGCACCTTTTGTTCATACTGATCGCGTAGCGCCGTCGTGATGTAGATATTCGGGATTTGAATGAAGAACTTGAGGGTCTGGAAATAATCAACGAACCATCGATTGCTCTTTCACAACGTCCCAACTTGACTACTAATTGGAGAAACGTAATGGCATTTATGGCGACTTCAAAGAAAACTATTTCGCTTGAATCAGCTTGCTACTTCGTCGGTCAACATTCCATCCGGACGTGTGGCCGGTTGAGCGAAACAACTCGACTCGCTGTCAAAAATGTGACATCCTTTTTTTCGCCAATAAATGGTATGGACCCAAGTTCAGATCATAATCATTTAATGGTATGTTTCTCAATCCATGTAATAATTAGTTTACCATTTCATTTTAATAGTTCCTTTCCACGGGTTTCAACAAAAGACTTCTCTCACCTTGAGTCGCATGGCGGCGTAATCTGCATCGGTGATCGAACGATACTCACTGCGCATGGCACATTCGGATTCAATGAACGAGGAAGGGTCGTCGCCCAGAAAGGCCTGAAATGGGAGAACTGAGGAGTAGTATAATGAAAGCGAAAGTGTGCTTGATTGAAACTCCAGGTGGAAACTATACCATACCTTATTCACCCTAAGAAACATAACGTATTTTGAATATTTGTTAACACCAAAAATTCTGATTATTATCAGAATTATGACAAAACCATCCTGAACCATTTCTAAATCTACCGATCAATTATGCGAGTAAGTCGAATGAGTGCCTTTTGGCATGTAAAAATTAGATGTTGTATTTGATATCATGGAATGGTAGGAATGCTATCCGATCGATACTCTTTCGATAGGAACTGAAAAAGCAAATCAGTGTTCACCAGGTCGAAGTCAATGAGGTAGTGGAGGTCGTCGTCCCCAGAGGCACCCTCCGTCAGGTTGGCCTGAAGATGAATACTTGCGTTTTAGGTATGTTAGACATTATTGCGTGGTACTGGGCTGTGAATCGAAAACTATCCCTGGTTGCCGCATTCACTATGAACATGAAACTCAAGTTCGATTTTTGCTGTAACGAAAACAGGTGTTCGACTACTGTTGAGGGTTGCATTAACTTACGAAGTGAATTAATAAGTGCCTTTGCAACCTAGATGTTGAAAACTTCACATTTTTTCAATGGATTTCACATTTTCCTAGAAATATTTTGAAATTGATGAAACTGGGGTCAATCAAAACACCCAAATTACTCATTTTCGACTAGTAAGAAACGTATCATTTTGACGCCATAAACCATTGTACAATAGCACTCACCTCGCAGCTTCCTTTCCCCGCTCCGAGGATGAGGTCGGCCACGTGGTTCTCCTGGTCAAACGTCGTATCCTGATGGTAGATAATTCATTTCGTGGGTCCTTATCGCGTATCTATCAAGCGATATTCATAACGGTACATGGAACGCTCGTGAAACATATTGGGTTCGGATAAAAACATTGCTGAAATCTCTCCAACTTCGAGCGAGCGAGGCTATTTCAAACATTTGTACCTGACAGAATTCCCTGAGGAGCTCAGCCGACTTCTCGGGGTTGTCTGCCTGTCCCGTGCCGTAGGTGATACTGAAATAAAGATGAATCTTGAGCAAGTCCTCATTTTTAAAGGCAGTGTCACGTCACTTCACGATATTGACTTGATCATAAAACACTTGGTGCATTCAGTTTACAGAGAGATTAAGTTCACAAGGTGTCCAAGTCCGTTTCGCTCGAAACTGAGTGCACCATGAAGCCACAACATCGAAAACAAATTCACGCTGCATCCATCGGGGCCGCTAACTTCTTGAAGAAAACGGCGAAAGCGAAGGCATAGCGATCCTTGAGCACGTCCTTGTGGTGGTCGAACTCCGTGAACATCCTGTGAAAGCACTGTGGTGTCAACTTTTCCTGGTACAAGATCAAATGAAATTTTAATGTTTTTAACAACGTTCACCCGCGAAACACAATCCAAATACTCTGACTTTTGTTTGTTCTTGGTTACTAGCGTAACCTATCTGTCACAATGTGCTGGGACTAATTTATCAATCTCGGTACTTTGTCAGCTGTGATACTTTGCACGAATAGCGTAGATGAATTGCAATCTGACTGAGCAAATAATCAATGCCCCTGGAGTGAAACACAAGTGTTCTCTCGTCTCGTCTCATTGTCCGTAGTTTCGTCTTTCATCTCACCGCGTCAGTTGTCGATATCCCGTGAAGGGCCTGTCTTTGTACGCAGCCACGAAGCGGTTCCACCATCTGCAATGTCCGTTCTTCTCTTCCCTTCCCCCCTCCACTCGAATCCCCCCATCGAATTCATTTGCGAGCCGCGTCTTTTCATTATTCGAGATGCGTCCCTCTTATCCAGAGGGAAAGGACGAGCACTCTGGGATGGAGGCTCCTTTCATATTATACCCCTCTTACCCAATATATTTCTCCCGAAAACCCCCATGGAACACGTCATCATTTCTTATGGGAAAATACCCCATTAGAGTCGTGTGCCATCATAAATGAGCCACATTGCTTACAACGACAATGCACTCCATTCTAAATAAAACGAGTAGGTCCCCTCGGAATAGGAATGATTTGGCAATCGGTTTTGGTCCATGTTCTCCATTGCTTTCTCTCTATTTGTCAAGGAATTAGCAAGCCTACCGATGCGCAGGAACCGAGTGGCTGAAACAATTTCCAAGAGGACACGTGCTCTCAGATTCTCAATGTTTCTGTTCACGACCCCGAAGCGGCACTCTTCAAGTCCTTATTTCTCGCTGGAAATGAGAGACCAGCGTATGGAAGAGGCATGATTTGCATTAGAAGATCTACGTTTTCCCGATAAGAACCGCTTGGGAAGAGTACCTAATTCGCTTTAGAGGATTCACAGCACTCTTTCAAATTGCCCGTTTTTGCACCTCCATTTCTTCCATCATTATGTGAACACAAGTGCCCACTGGAGCCAAAGACTACCTGACAGATCAAGAGGCGAACGAGCAGCGGAGAGACTACTCTCAAAAGGGCAGTGACGCGAAACGGAGATGGGAGTCAATTAAATACTGCAGTTGTTGAATAGTAACGATTCCAAAGGGAGTATCGAAGTGTTCTGCCTATTCGAAGAATGATCTTCTCACAGTGAAACATATTCGAAAATAGCATAAACTGTTTGAATTGCACTGTTTTTGCGTCGGAAAATCAACTAAAATTGGGGTTGATTCTCGATTCCCTCGCGTATCAACAAAGCTGGTTTTTGTACTGAAACATGCAAGAAATGGATTACTACCAGAAAATACACCTTAAAAATTCGTCCACTCACTTCTGTCGCACGTCCTCGGTGACGAAGGACGTGAGGTCGCCCCAGCGCTCCTTCAGCCTCTTCTCCGCTGCCACGGCGTCGAACATCTCTGGCTGCTGGCTGCAAGGTGAGGAATCAAAGAGAACGCCGTGAAAACAGCGCCCAGGGGTAACAATGGTTGACACGTGAGGGAACGGAACAGCTGCCATCGAAAGGGCAGCGAGTGGAGGAGGAGAAAGAAAGGAATGGGGACCAACAGCAGCAGATGGCATCCGGACGAGAACGCAATTCCAGAGCGGAGGAGGATTTAATTATTGTCACGGTTACTATTATGCATAGCGATCGGATTCCATACGATTGCGGAGTAACAAGAAGCAGAATTGCAGCGCGGGCAATAAACCAACCAACTGTTGGAACGAACATTCTGTGCCTTTTCAAGCACTTCGAAAGCCGCACGCTGCGAAATGCGCGCGCGTGTCTAAGTATGGACACAAGGCAAAGGCGTGTGATTCGAGCGCGTCGATGAAAACAGAGATGGACGATACTGGACAACCTTAGGAGAGTGCCAGAACGAAGGGAGAGAGGGAGAATCCGCGCGTGCCCCTCGTGCCATTAGAGAGCGCTGCACGCGTATCGAGTAGAAGGGAGACGGCCTCCCCCCTCCTACCCCTCCCTCCTCCCTCCTCCCCCTCCCTCGTCCAAGAGGACTCTTTGTATTTGCGCGCGCAGAAGCACTCTGCCATCCCTTCCCGTCTCTGTCTCGGTCTCACTCTAAATGCCGTGGACCCACGGAATGCGACCCCGTCTCATCAGCAAAGGCGCTGTTGCACTTCCGTTCGACGGTTCCGAACGGACTGTTTCATACGCCGCTTGCTTACTACTTCAGGGAACGCAAAGAAAAAGAAGAATTGTGAGACTTATAGTCGATGTCCCAGAGAGGTTCGACCGCAATTTAATATATACCGATTGAAAAAGGCTTAATGTTAGTTTTACTACATACTATGTTTCAATGGCTGTATTTCCTAGATCTTCAACGCCATTGTTCAATCAACTGAGAGAACATAGTAGAATGTTTATGGCATACAACTCGCAATGGTACAGCTAACAACTAACGAATGGTGACCGAAACAAAATTGCTGCAAAATACAATGCATCGTAAACGTGAACTACAAGTACTCTAGCTACAGGTGCGAAAAAAATGTGATCCTGTAAAATGATAAGTTTGATGAAAGGCTAGCCTAAACGGGGGAGTGAACAGAAGATGAAGAATACAACGTATCTAGTAATGGACGACAGCGGATGGACCGGAGTTTCATTGTTAACACACCAAAAAGTCACGCACAAATATAAGATGCCGGGGTGGGGGAACAGCTGGTAAATCAAGCAGAAAATGAAGGGGGCTCTATTTGAGTGAAGGCTGCGATGTACCTGGATTGTGTCATATGGGGACTCCCCTTTTGATTGTCCTTATGAGGGAGGTTGGCTGTTGGAGTGAACGGGGATGGGGCTGGTAATTAGCGAGATCGGAGCAGTATCGGTTGGTGCAGAGAGAGAGAGGACGGCTCAGTGGGCGTTGGAGTTGCAGCCTTGCATGCTGTGCATCTGCCACACTTCCTGGTACTTTCTCAGCTGCAAGGAGATACTTTGTGATTATATACAACTTACTTTGACTACTTATTTAGAACTAATTAATAATATTTTTTTAGAAATTATTACTGACTATTTAGAACAAACTGAATACTTACAGCACACTAGCATTTTTTTAAAATTTTTTGCAGCATTTTTTATACTTAGAACACTGCTCAAAGACCTTAGGGGAGACTATTCACTCGCATATAATTTTCAACAACTGCATTTCTGTTCTTTTTTCCGTTACCTCCTCGCGCAGGTTCTTGATGTCAATGTCGAGGCGGTTGGAGTAGTCCTTCTCCTTCGACACTTCTACCTCCAGATCGGAAATACGCGCCAGCTTCTTCTGACGGCACCTGCAAATTTCAGTTATTTCCTTCTCCCACTTAGTCTCGGATGCTCCCATTAACAGTGCAACAGATTGCTCCCTTCAATAATCTCGCCCGCGTTTTTAGGACATTTCAAATCACTTTTTTTTAGAAATACAGTCTATGTTTCACCACTCAACCTCATTGTTCGTCCAATGGCTATTTCAATGCCTTGATCAGCATTATTTTGAAGAAAAGTATACATACTTGCTAGCTGCCTGGCGGTTTCGCTCGCGCTTCCTTTCCAGCTTTCGCGCGTCCATCGTCTCCATGCCGGTGATGCTGAAAAGGGAATTCTATTATTGACAATTCCCATTTTTTCGTGATAAACCCTACACTGTCTCTAATCAATCAAATATGGAGAAACTAGATATATTTATCGATGGAGATTGAACAGTTCGGTTGGAACGCCATGTTCAACCTCTATGTAGTTTCAATGATGTGTTATCCCTGATCTCTTGGTCGCTCGAGGGACTAATGCAGACACTGGATGGAGACCGCGCTGACGAGAGGAGGGGGAGGTAGTGACGCAAGTGCTCGAGGGATGAACTCTGACGACTACATTGATAGAGGAGGAGGAGAGTAGGAGGAAGCTATCATAGAATGAGGGGGGGAGGAGTAGGAGGAGGGAGATGAAGGAGGAGTAGTAGGAGGAAGGCGATGAGGGGAATAATGTGATATGGGGAATGAAGGGGTGGAGGAGCTGGAAGAAGTTGAAGGAGCGAGAAGAAGGAGGACAAGGAAGAGGAGGAAGAGGGAGTGAGGTGTGAGTAGGAGGTAGTGGAAGAGAAAGAATATGAAGGGAGGAGGAAGAGGGAGAGGAATAGGGAGAAGGAAGAGCGAGGAGGTGAGGAAACGGGTGGAGGAGGAAGAGGAGGGCTCGGAGGAAAGTGCGACAAACAATGCATGAGTCATCACTGAAAGGAGCACTCAGCTGACTGTGACTGTCTGTTCAAAGGAGGGAATCGCGCTGTAGGCTGATCAAGATCAGTCCCCGTGTGGGTTGAACACATCAAGCTCGTCTGGAGAACAGTCCCCATTCAGTTTCTCAAGTTGGAACATACGACTCTGTCCCCAACGGATAGATCGTGTGGAACTCGAAAGTATAAGCGCTTGGTGAAATGGAAGCAATGGTGGGATCAGACGTTTCTAAACAACTGCCTAATTGCTCACCACGTGAAACAGATATAAGAGCGGGGACGAGCCAGCCCACTTAAAGCGACTAGAGAGCTCACTAGATGACACATATTCGGCAGCCAACGTGTCTCAATGAAGAAACGGAGGCAAAGGGCGCAGATGGAGGAGGAGTTGAAGAAGGAGGAAAGAAGAAGGTGAAGAAGTGAGGAGCCCTATGACTCATCGTTGCGCGCTGGACGCTACGGCAAAAAAGTGCGATCGGTCACCCAGAGGGAGCAGAGACATTCGCAAGGAACCCCTAGAGATACTCCAACAGACCGAGAGCGACCGCGGGCCAGTTGTAAAAGTGGATTGGGGGCTCCGTACCGTCCCTGTATAGCAGCGAAAGCTCCTCTCGTCATATACTACAGCGGCCGTAAGCGATTCAGCTGTAAAGCTCGGAACGATCTGTATGGCAACGTGAATGCTCCGAGGGGCTCTCGCCCTAGCAACAGGATGGAGAGGAGGGGAAGCATGAAGCTCAGCATAGATAGGCCCAGCACGGGTTATCGATCGATCGAGAGCATACCCGTGAGAGGCGGGAGGAAAGAGGTATTGGGAACGATCAGCGGCGAGAGCACAGGCAGTCTCTGCATTCGAGAGTAATGGCGTGTGTGTGCACCCATCCAACCAACCCCCCATTCGTGTAAACTGCCCCGGTGGAACTGTGTTACTTATTTGTGTACCGATATAGCATGCGAACATTGTGTTAGTTCTAGTTGATCATTGCGTGAAACGCAAGCGTGATTTGATCGAATTGCAATATGGATGTTTCAAGGCATGAGCGCCAAAAATTACGAAAAACCCGATGTGAACAGATTTGGCTTATTTGCATTGTGCAATTGTAGAAAGATCAAGTCTCACACATTGTTTCCGGGTCCACCATTCCCCATTTGCAGATTTGACGAAACACATAATCGCTGACCATGCGATAACATAACGACTTCGAATTGTCGCGAAGAAACCGATTGTGCAATCTGTCAAAATATGTACAAGGAAGCACAGGATCGCAGATCGATAATTTTGACCTAGCTATTTACAGGAACTACATACTAGCTTTTCGAAATTTGTGAAATTCTTGTTGAAAGTCAGGTCACGATGCATTGCACGTGATATTGCAAATCGCTATTTGTCACTCGGACGAAACACATCTCATTCTATTGTCCCGATAGCAAATTTCGAACCCCGTAAATCATTTCGGTGCTTATACACAGAAAAAAATTAGGCGATAACGGTATCGCTGATCGGGAAATAAGAATTGATTGAATGCAATCCAACCCTGTTTTCAACCCAAGTGGGTTTAGAGTACGACGATATACTTACCCCATCATCTGGTTGTACTGCATCATCGTTGGCTGCATGCGTACGAGCGGCTCGATATGGTAGGCGGTCGAAGACATTGTGGAATGGGGACGAGCGAGGGAGGGATTGGGCTGACGAAACTCTCCTCCTCAGGGCGCACGGTGCACTATCGTATAGAAGGTGTAGGAGGAGGAGGAGGATGGAAGGGAAGGGAGGGAGGGGCCGTGGGTCCGGAAAGGGTGAGGACCCCGATGACTAAGGCAGTGATGACAGGGACACCACGGAGCAGTGGAGGCGAGAGAGTGTACCGATAGGAGAGACGCAGAGACGCATCTATCGGGAAGAAGGAGGAGGGGTAAGACGGTAAAGAGGGGAGAAGGAACCCTCTCACCGCCCGTACCCTCCTCCCCCTCTCTGCTCTCTCGCTCTTGATCAGAGAAGTGAGACAGCTAGATTCGTCCCCCCTTCCAATTGAAGGGGTGTGAAGGGCACGGTGAAGAAAAGAAGGGATGCATGTGTGCAGGGCAGGCCCATGTTTGTCCTGGGGCCTGGGTTAGCACACCCCTTCATGACACCCTCAGCCCTTTTGATCGGCCGCCCAAGGGTCAGGTATGGTCAGCCGATTAGCTCCAAGGGTACTCGAGGCTGCTATTAGCCGAATTCGCTGCACGGATCATTAGTATTTGCAAGCGTGTTCCACCGCGCTCTATCCATGGCGAAATTTTTGCTTCCTTGTTTGGAAAGTAAATGAGAATATCATCGAATGTTGTGACATCGAGTTCAGTTATCGAAGAGGGATGAAACTCTTCACAATCCGTCAGAGTAACCCTCTTGATATTTGATCCCTACTCGGCTCTTTCCCTAATTGGGCTCGGCCCCGTATTAGTCACTGTCAGGTGTGCTCGAGTGAGAGAGAGGCCTCAGACAGCTCGATACCCAGGATTGAACTGGTTCGTCCCCCCTCGGCAGCTGGGCGAATACGGAGGGATGATGAGTCATCGACTGCTGTCACAGGAGAAGAAGAGCGGAAAGGGGTTCTATTGTGGAAGACGGGAGGAAATGATATAACGTAGACAATTTGTGTTTCAGAGACGACCTTTTCGGAGACAGGAAACTTCGAGATGATCAAGTCGAGGAAGCCATAACAATACAGAGACGTGTTGTAACATCCACCCGAGTATGGAAGAGAGGCAGAGGGTTCTATTACGGAAGTGGAGAAAATGATTTGGTAAGGCAATGATTTTCCAGTGTGATCAATTCAACATCGACGTTGTGTTTCAGAGAGGGCCCTTTCGTAGACGGGAAACTTCGAAATGATAGACGTGCCAAGGCTTGTATCGCATAAGAAGAAAATACTAGTAATAATATGAAAATGAGTCCGCGCCTCACATCTCGAATCCCCGTTGTGACTCGCTGATTCGTGCTTCTGTTCTGTTTCAGGATAGTCCTATTTAGAGGAAGCGCAACTCGAAACAATTTGTCTGGCGCTGACACTTCTTCTAATGGAAAATTATTAAATATCCAAGAGAGCTAGAAGAGTGCTGTCATTATTATGGCAGTTCCAAACCCATCTAAATTCGCGTTCCGTACAAACTGTTCTCTATCCATTGAAAATAGTGTTCTCTCGTCGTTTGACTGCTGGAGAGAGCGCCTAGGTGCGAAATGAAGAGGGTTTTGGATAATACCAATTTTCCACGGATCAATGGATTCGCACATCGGCATGCGCTTTTCACAGTTCCTCAACACTCACAACCGTAGCTCGTTCGGACTCGTAGATTCCTCGATATTCGACGAGGAAAATAGTGAAACGTACTCTCTCTTGACGGTGGAGCGTGTCTTGGTTGGCCCGCCGGCAGAGGAGGAGGGAGTGTGGGAGCGAGTATCAGAGAGTGTATCCGAGCCCTCGTCGCTGTCGAGGTCGCTGTCACGGTCCATCTGAAGGGAGAGCTTTATTACCTCTGCCCAACCCCGAAAATTGAATCTATTCTACTATTACAGGAAAAACAACAGAAGGAGGAAAAATGAGTTTCTGGGAAAGTAGAAACGCTGAAGTGTATCTCTCAACGTAATGCATACATAATTGATGAGCCGTTTCGTCACAACATTAAGTTGAACGTTATGTATCACGAATTCCAAAAGATCCATTATCCATCCGTGAATGCAATAGAACATCTTTGTTCTCTCCCATATCTAAATTGAGCGTTCTACAATTCAGCCCCATGTTACATTTTTATTCGATATAAATATCTTCTGCCTCTGCTTACCTGTATTTCTTCTCGCCATTTTTGTAGGCGTAAAAGCCATTCATCTCTGATTTTTTCGAAGAAAGAATAAAACCGAGTCTTCCTCACCGACTCCTCCCTCAGGGCATCCCTGGGCGGTGAGATCTCGGGGAAGAGGACGGCGGCCACGGGCTTCCGTTCCTGTGCCACGGGCGGGGGAAGGAAGGGCGCCGGCTTGGGAGGGAAGCGAGTCGGCAACGCCGGAGCTGCCATCGAAGGCCGCGACAACAACGAGGACGAGGAGGAGGAGGAAGAAGAAGAAGTCGAGGCGGACGAGATAGCCTGGAAAAAAAACGTGGACGCGTTTGGAATCCGTTGTCGCGATTTTGGAATGATTATTTCTAGTCCCCAGGTCAGGTTGAAACTTCAATTAAGTATGGACGTTGCTTTTTTGATCATTCCCAACAGGGGTGTTCATTTTTTGTTTTTTGATTTTTTTGATTTTTTGGTTTTTTTTGGTTCTTTACCAAAAAAATTTTTTGATAAAAAAGTTTTTGGAAAAAAAATTCAAAAAATTTCTTGTCAAAAATTTTTTTGGCAAAGAACCAAAAAATCATCAAAATTGGCGCTACTGAAATTTTTTTTCATATTTTTCTTATTCTCGCGCCTTTTCTCAGTGTTTTCATGCACATTTTGTTGTTTTGTTGGTATAATTATTCAAACCTTCCTCAGAACTTTATTGAAACTCCCATGGAGCTTCGATAGAGGCGGGTTTCGAATTTTTGATTTTTTTTGATTTTTTTGGTCTTTTGAAACCAAAAAGAAAGTTTTTTGATTTTTTTTGATAAATATTTTTTGAACACTCCCGATTCTCGAGATGGGATTGCAGATAAAATGAATTCCCTTGATTTTCGAAAGCTGTGAAACGCAATGGTGTCTCAACGGCTCACTATTGTCGAGCAGGCGTGAATGTCTAATTACCACACTTTAGACAACGTTTGGAAGCCCCTTCCTCTTGAAGATTTTCCATACCTGAGAAGCAGAAGCAGCCGCAGTAACGGAAGCCACGGCCGCAGACACGACGGCAGCCGCATTGGAGACCTCGCGCTCACGCTTCTCCTGAAACCCTGGCCTTTGGATTAAGACACGGAGAATGTTTGCTGGTTCGTTCGTTGAAAAAATCACTGCAACAGTTTACATGACACTTATCATTCTTGTATGAGGAACACGTTCTACGTGAGTTGAAAATTTGAATATTACAATCCACAGTCATTGCTGTGTTTCGCTAAAAGAATAATCTCCCATCCGATGTCTGCTGTTTCGATCAAATCCACTAGGCTCATTTCAAATAGAAAATACAGCTGTGCTCAATCCACGTTTGTTATTTGTATCTAAATAAATAGGTATCTGATCCGCTCGATGAATACTTTACATGGCTAGAAGATCATTCAAAATGACCCTCACCTTTTCGGCGGCGGCGATGGCCTGGACGATGGCATCGAAGTCACTGCAAGAAAGGATTCAGTCACAATTCATTCACCAGGCCCTCTTCTCAGTTTTGCATTATAACAGATTTTACACTGGCATTCCAATTCGCGTACGCATCACCGCTACAGGAAGCATGCGCGTGACAATAGATTTCAATGCGCTTTTGAGGGAAGAAAATATTTGTTCGGAAGTTTCCTTTCGATAGAGATCCTTTACCGTATCCCTTTACCGATCAGCGGTAGGTTTAAGTGGATGCAGAATTCATGCTGATCGACACAATCGAAAACTATTTTACCATGGCATTCCTACTACTCTTATGTTTCAAACGTCAACCTAAAGCGCTTTCATGATTCTGAATTTCAATGGGATTGTGGCCTGCTCCTCTAAAATATATAAACTCTTCTAATAGCAAATCTGTTTGATAATGGTCGTGTCTCGCGAACCTATCCCAATCAACGGTCCCTAAAGTGGCAAAGAACCTTGCTAATATACTCTATAATGTTCTCACGGCATTCCATCTATGTATGCTTATGTTTCACCGCCTACCTAATTGTAAGTTACACTCGAGATATAGAGCTTAATTCCATTAAGGTATAAATACATCGAGAACATCCACTAGTTCCTGTTGTAATTCATCCCAAATAGACTGATATCACGTGAATTCCTCGTCACTCTCGATAATTTGCATGAGTTGGGGTGAATATTCCCCCTTCATCCTCCCTTTCTAATCCCCTTTACATTACGAGGACACGCGGCGTCTTATCGACTCTCTTCGCATTGGCACACAAACCGGATCAAGAGGGAAGGGCTACGGCTATGCGAGAAACTATGCAAAATCTCTCAATGCATTCAATGTGTGCTATGTCTAAAGAATTCCTTGAAGAAATCAAATATTCACAGCCAAGACAGTTGAATTGCTGTCTACTGAAACCTATCCGAAACCCGCTCAGAATACTTCCGCTAATGAAACGATGGCCGTGTCTCATTTGATGAGATTCTACTTGAAAAGCGTATTCCTGCAGTTCGTAAAGGCTCTCAGCCTTTAGGACTATAGAAAATTTAGTCTAATTGTAAGCACTGCCTTCTTGGGTTCTAACGAATTCGTCAGCCATTCCACAGTTTGATGCTAGTTGGAAACATAAGAGAAATCTGCCCTGCGCTCTCAATCTCTGTGATCACAAAACGACACGTGATCCGCATGCACTGTAATTTCGAAAGGCGCGGACACAGACTACGCCAACCAGCGTCATCCACTGAACGCTCATTCAGAACTTCAGACGCATCAGACGCAAGCCATTCGCTAATTCCGCACTCAAATTACGGTGAATTGAGTACCGTTGTAATTTCTTTAACCCTTCTACAGATTAGCATAATACTTTGATCAGCACATACCGTACGGTCGATCCGAGAGGTGACGGTTGCGGCGAAAAAGAGCTGTTATTCTGGATGAGCGATGGGCTGTGCAAGGGCTTGAAGCCGTTGATCTGCTGCACGTGCCGAAGGGCATCTGGAAGATTCATAGATTATCAGATCGATTTTTTTCTATGCTACCTAGTACCCATGGACGTATTGCATTCAAACTGTGTGTCGCCTAAACCTTATACGCTGAAATCTAACTTGAAGGTCTAATTTTGACCAATGCCAAAGTGAAACATATTTTATTAGAAATTTAGTGTTGTGTGTCGACTGAATCAATGGCCATTATTTATGAAACAGCATATATAAATATATTTGTTCTATTAGACTCCGAAACACTATTTCCCAAGGTAAGTAGCTTCATTGGCCCCATAAACCTATTTAACGGACCAAATGCGTGGGCTCCCCAGTGATAGTTTCGTGGCATTAGGCAGAGAACGAGAGTCCCCGAAATTCCGTAACCCAATCCCCCCGATGCCGTTTATTCTCCCCTTTCTGTTGCTGAATGACAGCTCTGACGCATCGACGTGGCGTGGCGAGGGAGCATAAATGATCAGAGAAGCCCTTCCCTCCTCCCTTCCATCGTCCCTCTCTACCCAACATGGCAAGAGACCCAGATGCCAAAAGGGCTTCATAATCCAGTGGACCTCTGTGACTAAGCCGCCTGACGTGACCTCTCTCCCTTATCTTCTCGCCACAATTCCATCGTCCTCCTTTGGGACGACGGAAAATCACTGGAGAGAATTCCTACCTATCTAATCGACCCCTCATGATGAAAACATTCACTTGACTGGGTAGTATCGTCATCAACTACCCACTGATCGTAACACGGTTAATGAAGGGAGAAGGGATCATTCTCCCAGTGCTCAAGAGATCACGGAGAATCGAGAGGCCGCGAGACAGACAGATAACTGCAGTGATGGAAGCGTTAGTCAGCAGCGAAAGTCATCAGCATTACCTTCCAACTGCGAAATGCCTTACAGTTAGACTCTACTACTGAATAAAGGAATAACATTGTCGTTCGGTAGTCGGAATAGTCTACATTCTCTAGTGTGAAACACAACAACAAACTCGAGGCAATTATTTGGATAGATCTTCTCATGATTTAGTTGTACTCAATCAAACTGCGTAAGAGTACTTGCGAACCAAATACGCAATACGTATAATCCGTAACTCAACCCGTCTCCCTCCACTCATAGTTGAATCATGTGCGTTTTCGAACCCCTAAATACACAGTGCCCTGGCGCCTCTTCAGACAGAGTTCCTAGGTAGTTCACTGTAACTCCTTTACCTCCCCCTTCGATTCTCCCCCGTCCTTCATCTGTGCTACTGCCGGGGCTCCCTTCTGAACTGTGAGTATTTGCGCTCCCTTCCGCAATGGAGAGCACTTCCAGCGTCCGTCTCCCCTTCCACCCCCTCCTCCTTCATCCCC
>JACMIG010000004.1:32050-54780 GCA_014805385.1 Levipalatum texanum
TTTCCTTCCCCTTCGTTTTACCCCCGTCCTTCATCTTTGCTACTGCCGGGGCTTCCTTCTGAACTGTTAGTATTTGGGGTCCCTTTCGGAATGGCGACGAATTCCATCGTCCGTCCCCCCTTCCACCCCCTCCTCCTTCATCCCCCCCCCCCTAGAGAGCATACATCAAAATTAGGCATTAATCTCTGGTTATCAGGTAATTTCTACCGCAGACGGGGAGTATTTTGACGTGGCTGCCGGATAAACCACTTAACTAAATGCCTACCCGCTGTCTTTTACTAACAATACAGACGGCGGGGCATCTATCAATAGAATGAGCGTCGTCGCTCTCCACAACAAACAACAAGTCGTGCGCACCCATCGAGGGAATAGACTGGAGCCCTAGTCCTCCGATACTCCCAGTCCCCCCCCCCACCCCCCGGAACACCTCCCTACTGATCATGAATCGACAGCAGAACACGATAAATAAGCGTGTTTACAGGAAGGAGCTCGCTCCACTTGTGAGAGCAATTGGCATCAATATAAATTTGCCCCTACCTAACACCCCGGGGAAGGGCAAGGCACCCACCGATGAATCCCTGTGCGTATCGCTGTTGCTCCACTGTAACATCGACGGGAAAGAGACACTTCGTCGGAGTGGGAGTTGGCATCGTTAGGGATTGGGCTGCAATAATCCATATAATAATATTAATTAGAAAAGTATTTAATAAAGCGACTGCTCACCCAGCTTCTGGCGCCCCATGCTCTGCAGAAGACTATGCGGTCGGCGCTCCATTGAGAACAAAAGTGATCTACGCGGGGAGGGTGAGGCAGAGGGCGCGCGTAGAGCAAAAGGGGTGACTAGGCGGCGCTCGCTCACTAACTGTGGGACGAGGAGAAGGGCGAAATGGTATGAGTCATCCGTGGACCATGAGGAGGTCGAAGGAGGAGGGCGAATGGTGCTCCGCCCTCTTTTGTGATCCGGGGAACGAAGAATCAGAGCCCTCCACTCATTCATTCCTATGCGCTCCCTCCGAGTTCGTCAATCGCGACCCTCCCTACTTACTCAGTGCCCCAAACGATATCTCGCGCGAGATCTTCTCGAACTCGGGGCTCTTGAGGATGGCGGCGAGGAGGTCCGATGCATTGGCAGGCTGCTGCTGCAAGGCTTATTCTACTTTATTGCCTTATACCCTGCGTCGTTCAGATGGTCCAGATGTATAGGAACGTATTGTGGTGTTCGGTGGTATATAATTAACTTTAGTGATGTCAGGGGACGTATATAGACGTTTTGAAACGTATAGGAACGTCTAAGGACGATTAGCGATGTCCTGGGACGTCAAGCGGACATAACACGCCCGTGCAGTGCTCGAATTAAGGCGCAAGAGGGGGTGAACCTGTATGGCGGTGGCGGCATTGCCAAAGTCGAGCTTGAGGCTGTCTCGCATGGCAGAGGCATCCATGGTCTTCGGCTGCCCTTCTTTGGCCTTCTCAGCTGCTGAGTCAACGCGGGCGGCCCTCGTCGCTCTCTCTCCTCGTCCCTTCGCCTCTGCAATCGATGACTCACTTTACGCTGACTCTCCAGCCGCGAGCGTCACGCGACATTTCTCGGAACTTCAGATTCTAGGGGTGCCTATGGTGATCTACCTAGTAGGTATACAAGGGGCCAATCGAAGGGAGAAGGGAAGTTCGGTGAGTCGGGGGGAGCTGACTCAGTTCCCCTCTCACTCTGATTCATACACACACGGGCGAGAGATACATGGGGGGAGAGCGAGGAGAGAGCAATTGGGGAGAGGAGGAGGAGAGAATCGATGGCTCAGCCTCCGTGACGTCACCACTCTCCCCCCTCCACTGTTAGACCACCGCCCGGAGCAAAGGAGAGAGAGGAGGAAGCAGCTGGAGGACAGGTTCGGCCCCACTCGCGCCAGACGCTTGTGTTTAGGTTATAATGCCCCCCCCCCCTCCCGCAGTGCGCTCGACCCTCGTTTGGCATTGTCTAACTTCCACGGTGTCTACATATTGCCCTGTCCAATGGGGCATAGGAGACTGGGAAGCATCTGTTTTTCTATTATTTCCATGCTATTATTCACGTGGAATTCCAGAATCACCGTTGTAGGAAAACGCCGAAGAGCATGGGAATGCGCCAAGCGAAAAAAAGACGTCATTCATGCAGACAAACGCGCGCCTCCTGCTACATGGTGTTAAGGCAATAAAACGGGTGTTTTGCTCTGCTGTTTCCCACACGCATAAACATAATTTTTTTAGACTACTCTGGTATTTCTCACAGATTTGGGGAAAGATAGATGCCCAGTCTGTGCACACATAAGGGGCACATTATGGGAAATTATCTGGCCCCGATCTGTGGGAAATACCAAGGAATGGCCTGCAAAGCCTATAAACTACGGTAATCTAGACAATGTGACGACCTCCACACCCCGCATGCGCGACAAGACGCCATTGTCTATTTAACACCGGAAGAGGGATGTTTCCTCTTCCGCCCACAGAGTCTGAGGGCTTGAATGTCAGCTGACTTCACCCCGCTAAATCTTGTCGGTATGGATTATGGAGGGTGAAGGAAGGTCAATCAATTATGTGCTCGCTCTAGAGATAAAAGGGGAGCTCTGCCGCGGCGCGCAAAGAGAACATGGAGAAGCGTCGTGTATCTGTATGACTACGAGGAGGTGTGACGAAGGTGGACGGATGCCCCCCTGCCCCTTTCCTCCCGCTTGCAAATATCCGGGGCTTCCTTAACGCGTCCGCGTTGATTGGCCAGAGAATCCCGAGAATAGCATCTCGGATTCGAGGAAGGAGAGACATCATGCGATGTGCACTAATTGGGAGTGAGCAACGAAGAGCCATTCATAGTTCGGAACTAGAGTGGAAACGCGGGAGCAGCCCTCGTTAGCACGCGACTCATAACATCTCGCGAGAGAAGCAACCTGAGACCAGGGCTCGAAAGTGAGCATGAGTTCCTAGCCTGACAACCAATGGAAGTAAGGTGGGGGGATGGGACGCCGACCTACGTATAAAGTACAGAAGATCATGGGGACTTCCAAGAAACCTATGTTGTCAAGTTGGTCTTTCAGAAGATGGCCAGTCGATTGGTAACGAAAAACCGCAACAAATCAGCATAATTCGATTTTCATGAGGCTCACCCCCCGGCACGTGAAGACATCAGAAAAGTGCGTCTAACTACAACTGTCTGCCCTTCTCACTACGCACTCAGCTGGAGATGAGCCAAAGGGGAAGAAGATCTCTCAGAGGAGATATCCTCCCCCACTGCTGTGAACTCGCTATGTAGTTCTGCAGCAGAAGAGAGCAGATTAGCCGATCAGGGATAGTCGGCGGGGAAGGCATTTCATTAGACGAGGGGTATATTCTGGCAAGAGTCGTCACGCCAAGATTTGGCCTCCTGAAACCAAACCAACGCAATGAAATTGAAGGGGGGCGATTGGGATGCATTAATTCACACTCTTATGTACAACGCCGGTAGTACAAGATCATGAATATAGGAAATTATTTTGTAACTCCGGTCGACGAAATATAGCATACTTGTCTTGTAATCAGACGAAAGGGCGACGGTGAAACACATCTATTTTTATTAGATTGTGTTGAATTTTTTGTGGTCGTCTAGCGGAAAGCGCTCTTGTAAAACAATTCATCCTTGCTGAAAGTCACCTTCTCGATTCAAAATAAGCATCTTTCGCAAGCAGTGCACAAGACCAGAAACCTGTTTGCATATCCCGGGGTTTGCGACGATTTTTGTGATTACGAGACGATGTCGTCGATATCAATCTCCCCCAAAATGGAGGTGCGTCAGTGCGGTTTGTACCGACCGCACTAGGGATCCTTATGTAAGGAATGCATCTGCCCTCTCTTCCCAGTGCCTGTCGAGAGAGGTCTCTGGCCGAGAAAGATGCTGTCCTTCGAGGAGGCAGTAGACGGCTTGATACTCGCCACATTCAAATAGGCCTTCGTTATCGGAGAGAGTCCAGGGACTACACTGGGCCATTCCAATGATCGCAATACACGCAGTGACGGACAAATTCATTGATTTGAATGTTTATTTTTATATCGCCGGTGAGGTCGCCCCATCACTGTTTTGTCTTAAATAAAGAAAAAGCCCCGACGATGAAACATATTTATTGCCTATTAACCTACCGGCAATCGGGCCTTGCTCGCATGTTCGGCAATTCACTGAGTAGGACTAGGAGAGCTGGGGGTACTGTAGAAGCCAATGCACATTAGACAGAGGCGCTCACGTTGTATGGTTCTCTTAGTCGTTTCGGGTGGATTGAAGGGTTATCGGGCCATTCTCGCATGTCCTCGACGCCGCCTAATACCCGATCAACGTGGAGAGCGCAGAGTTCCACTAGGACTTGGCCACCCTGTGGATTCGCAGAACTGGATCCCGACAATACTCGCTGCATCTTTCGGTCTAACAAAAAGACCAGTTTCCTGCAGTCCTTCTCGAATCCATCCTCAAATGTCTGGCATCTCTCCAATTGTTTAGACTCGCGCCCCTGTTAGAAAGAAATGTAGAGAAGCCGGACGACTAGGGATGGATTCTGCAAACCCTACTTATTCCCCTCTCATGCACACGAAAAGGCAACGATGAAACATATTTTTCCATCAGTTGTCGAAAGTCCGTGGGCTCTCAATTCCCAATGCGTCCAATACCTTGTTTCTAAAGAAATCGCCATTCGACTTGGTGGGGGTTTCAGACCTTTTGGGCTCCCGACAATTCCCGCGCACTATCAATCGGGCAAGAACAGAAATAGGGGACTTTTTCAGCCCTTTTCTCTTCCAATCCCACTAAAGGGCGATGATTGAAACATACTGGACCATTTTCACGGATGTATGGAATAGTCGGGCTCCCGATCAGTCAAGAAAACAAAATGGGTTTCACTTTCATTTCTCCGTTCCGTGATGATTTCTCCATTCTTTTCATAAATTAAATATGCCGTCTGTTCCATGAGCTAAATAAAAAAGCCATTAAATCGCGAAACAATTGTATATTATAAATTTTATTCGCAGAGTGCTCAAAAACCCAAGCGAAAGCGAGAGGCCGAGAGGAGCACACAGAAATGGAAGGGTACCGGATGTTTTTTGACTTGACTTTAGCAAACGAAATTCATGAACAGAGTAAAACGATGAGGTACAGATCGTCGTGCGTCGTTAATTGACTGATCAGGCAGTGAGTTGGGGGGAATAGAACCCGTAAGTCGAGAATGACAGGATGTGATTATTGTTACGTACAAAATCCTATAGGAACTATCGAGGGTCGAGGGAAAAAGGGAATAAAACTATTTCAAGCTCTCTGAATTGTGCGTAACTAAAGTGAGTATTAACAAATCGCAAAGAATGCGAAAAAACAAACAATAACATTTGCGAGATACTATCGAGAGGTTATTATAGAGCAATTATTCACAAAAATAATCTCAAGCAACCGTAGATTGATTGGATGCTATTTGGATGACCTACTTGACCTGCGTAGCAAATCTTCTGGGATATTGGCTTTGACACGAGGCGGCTTCTTGGTCGACGTCTTCCCTGACGTAGTGGACGAGGCCGGGGACACTCCTCGATCCGGAGAGGATGGACCGGCGGTGGAGGGAGGAACATCCTACAAAACGATGTATTTTTACAATTACTAATTATGTTTATATTCCTCTATTGAAATAAAAAGAAGTTATCCTCACCTCAACAGTGCCTTCTCCTTGCGGAATGGGAGAGGCAACCGAGGCCGAGGTGGAGGGGGCATCAGCTCCGGAGGCAGCGCGACTCGTCGATGCCATCCGAGGAGAAGCGGAGGGAGGGGGAGGGAGGGCGGTGGTGGAGGAGGAGGGAGAGGGACTATCGACCGGTGGCGTGGCCTTGGGTACCGGAATCATGGGCTTCTGGAATGTCGTCTATACTTCAATCGATAAAATGAAGTAGGACAGAAAGGTGGATCCGCCGTAATGTTTAGGAAGAAGTATAGGCTAAAATCGGACCTTTCCTCCGATGAGCGGCCCAGCTCTCTTGCCCCTGACGAGCTTTCCCGAAGGCGCGGGAGCATCGGATGAAGACGCCGCGGGTTCAGTGTCCTTGGACACGGTGTCCGCTGCCTGGGATGCCGTTGCCTCCTCCACTGCTCTATCGACGATCACCTTTTTATGCGGAGAGGAAGGCTTCTGTAAATAGTTATATTCTTGATTGATCGGTGATTTTTAAAATTTGGATGAGATAGTTCCAAAATAATTGCTAATCCAAATTCGTAATAATATTTGGAGCGTCAATGAAACTCACAATTATTTTTCGAATGTCTTACAAAAGTGTCAAACGCGTTTCGGATCGGACGCTCTTGGAATGTACACCAATCACCGAACCTGATCAATGGGCTTGGCTGCCCCTTTCTTGAGTGGACTCTTCTTCTCCCCTTCCTCTTCCCTCGATGGCTCGGGGGCGGTGGCCGTCTCTGGCTGGGACTCCTCTCCTGCTCCCTCGGCGAGTGGTTGGGCAGTCGTCTCTGGCGCGGGCGGCACTGCACTCTTCGACGTAGTCTCCTTCTAAAATAATATTTATAAAAAAATTCTTTAGAATGAATAAAAACACGACCAGTAAAATATATTAGGTGCATTTGAACAGCTGAATAATTGAGTTTCATACACAGCCAATATTCAATTCCAGACTGTGAATACCGTACAGCCGTAGATGTTTTTGTCCTTATTTTTCATGAAGTTCAGCAATTTCAACATACCCTGATGACCGGCCGAATGGGCTTGGCTCCTCGACTCAGCTTCCCGCCCTCCTTCTTCTCTCCTTGGCTGATGGATGACGAGCTTGCGGGTTTCTCCGCTTCTACCACCGGAGCAATGACGCTATTCGATGTGGACTGAAAAATGAATCTGTCATCCTCGTCAACTGGGACCGCCCCCTGGAGGACCGCCAACACCATCGTCAACAAGAGTTGGCTGACAAAATGGGATTTATTTTCCACGGGCAATCGCTTGTAAATTGAAGCTTTTGAATAGTTGCCTTATTTGAAAGGCACACGAAACTCATTTCAACCTAGTTGCACTCACCGCCTCGTTCTCCCCTCCCATCTCCACATCTGCATTCTTCGGGTTCGATAGTTCGATTCGAGGCTTCTTCGCCTGAATACCATCTTTATTCATTCCGTTTCGCCCTCTCGAATACCTCCTCACTACCCGGCGAAGTCCCCGACGGAGACGGCGCATCGAAGGCCCTGTAGATCAGTATAGTATGATCAATCGAAATGTTTGCGCAATAATACCGTAAACACTGCGGTAGATTATTAAAAATGCGCTATTTTTATTGTTAGTTTTCCTTTTGATTGCGAAGTAACAGTGATTCGTGAATGCAAAAAATGATAAAAGAAAAACAATTCAAAAACCGACTTGGAGAGTGCCTGTAGTTCCTTAGATGGCGGTAGATTGGGCCGAGCCATGGGTCGCTTCCTCCTGGGGGTACTCTTCGGGGTCGCTCCTTCCGTTGGCCCTGGAGTCGCCGCTCGCTCGGCCTTGACGATCCGGGGACTCTTGGGTAGCTTGGGGAGGGAAGAGGCAGAGGGACTGGGAAGTGCAGCCACTGGAGTTGATGGCAGTGGAGCAAAGAACGTCGATGGGTCCTGGAAGGTGGAAGGTCGATTGGTACTCATGCAATTGGAATGTCAGCTTTAATCAGATCCAGAACTTATTTGTTCCATTAGATTCTATCTGAAACGTAAATCGTGTAATAATTGAACTGACTCATGTCAGAGCGCCCTGACATCGAAACGCACCTCATTGATGCCAATGGGCTTCTTCTCGAGCTTGGGCACCTCCAACTTGGGAATCCGTGCAGTGAGAAGTGGTACCTGAGTATCGAGCATCGTCGTCAGTGAATAAATGCCATCCTGGAGTTCAAACCTAGGCGGCATCCTTAGGGTGTTCTGGAAATAAGAACGCTATGCTCATGGAATATCGCATCGTGAGAACTTCAAAATGAGCTACGGGAAACCTCTACGACTACGTTTTATGGAATGAATTTCCTAAAAACACTATTTGCACTTCCATCCAGCCAGGGAAGAGAATTTATTCGCTGATCGTCGTTGAAGAGATGGAAACGCGGATCAAAAAACGAGGTGATTGAATCAGCATCGCCAAATAAATGAAGTAGAAACTAACTTTGAACTGGTGCTCTTCCTCAGCTTTGCTGACAAGGAGAGCAGACTGCTCCTGGGCTTCGCCTACAATCAATCCTGCTCTTAAATATGACAAATATGTTTTCCTTTTTATGCCAAAACAAAAAAAACCCTCCGAGGTCTAGACTAACATACGTTAAAAAAACCAACCGCCAAAATTGAGGGCGTCGTAGTTGATTTTACTCGACAGCTTCTTCTCCTGTAACGAATACCAATCGGTTGCATTTCTTACACCGCTAATACGAATATTATTGCATTTGATGAGCGGTAGGGGGTGGCACTTGGAAGTTGAAAGTGGTTTCTCGGCTTCGGTTTTGTTTGCATTCTGTACTATTTTCGCAAACAATAATTATAGTAACAAAAAGAAAAAATAAGAAAGGCTGGTTTTCACGTTTCAAGCTATGCACCAACTTCGTCGTGTGAAGCCCGGAATCGGTGGCTCCGCCCCCTACTAAACGAAGTAGCAATGGACTTACGATGTTTAGCGAATGCTGATTTTGCTTTATTTTATTTATCGATATTTTTATGAGATACCTCACGACTGGTTAACCATCAGCCTAGAACAAGAACCCAATCCAGGCAGAATCCGAGCAGGCAGGCTCGCTCAAATGACCGATTTTTGAATAATCTCTAAATTCAGAAAACCTCCTAACTTCTCCTAACTTTTACCATACCTACGATGTTCTCCCTTCTAAGGGCTATTTTATGGCATATGCCGCTAAGGGGTGCAAATTGGTGCAAATGCGTAAAATTCAAAAGAAGATTTGCAATTTCACCTTCTCGGAGATGAATTATCCTAGCTCCGCGCTGTCTTCCCTTGTTCTACGATTATTTTTTACTGGTGCAGACGAGGTTGCTGAACAGCATCTGATAAAAGAACAGGAGCAATATCGTGCCACAACTCCACAGTTCATTTTCGAAACTACGGCGACGAATTAAGAATTGCACTAACACGCAAGAGCGCACCGATTCCGTGAAAAAGTAGGCTTCACTTTTGGAGTCGCTAAACGTAGTAGCGGTTCTGAAGTGCCATCCCCTAGATGAGCGGTCCAAACATATTCTTCAAATGTGAAACGTTTTAGAAGAAGAGATCAATAGTGATATTTATATTATTATAACTACAGCATGCGGCATACCTGAATTATCTTCTCGATGGCTTCAGCGGGCGTGGCAGCGTGAATGGGTTCCCTCCTCCGCGATACCTTCCGCTTCTTTCCCTTCTTGTCCTCTGACTCCTTATCCATCCCTTCCGCTCGCTCTCTGGACGATACAAAATTTCCGTTATGTTTCAGATGACCCATTTATCGGGCAGGATCATGTGAAGTACAATTGCATTTTTGGAGTGACTGTGAAAATTGACCAAAAATGTGTAAGCTAAAAATGCCATACTTCCTCTTCAGCTCCATGAGAGCGAGGTGCTCGCCGTTGACCTTCATCCACACCTTCTCCTTCACCTGAAATGCGTCCTTCACGATGATTAAAGGGACGCGGCAAGTTTCCCAAGATCCAGCTTTACAACGTTTAGTGGCCATCCGTTTCCGGCTAAAACACCACGTTTTTGAATATAGTAAACACGCAGACCTCCTATTCGGACCGATGGGATCTCGACAACATGACACTGCTACTTTGTTGCAACATGACACTGCTACTTCGTTCTATCATACTGCTCACCAATGATTCCTTGTCCGTAAGAATGTACGACTCGATCTCGTCGTCGTTGATATCTGCAAATATCGCACTATGATTCTGATACCAAAATAATATTCGGTCGAAGCTTTCTTTTTGATAAATATAAGAGCCAGCAAACGAGACTAGATAAAGATGTGAGCCAGCAGCCAGACAGACAGTCCTCACCATCATGGAGGAGATCCCCATTGGGGTGGTCGCTTGGTGGGAGGGGCATGGTGGGTGCAGGCGCGATGCCTCCGTACTGAACTATCGGATTGAAGAGCGAAGAAGAGCCTGAAATGATAGAATTAGTTTGCGGTCAAACATCAGGATGTATATCTGAAAAAATAGAGAGCATGAAGCGTATTTTACAAGAAGTGGGCTAAAAGGTATTCTAAAGGAGAACTAATTATCAGAAATAGAATGCATGAAACGTATTCGAGTAATAGCATTTCCAAAAATGGCGACATTCAAAGTCGGCATATAAACATCATCACCTGGCCTTATGCCGAGTGTCTCGAGTGAAGGAGCGTACGTGCGTTGATGAGCGGCGTACGGACTGAAAAGGGCATTGGATTGAAGAGACGAACAAAACATTCATTTCGAATGAGAAAATAAAAAGATAAACAGGAGGAAATGTGTTTCAGACGTTTCTAATTGGGTGTGGCAGAAAATCGGATTGATTATCGTGTCAAGCAATTGACTAACTTTTCTTCTTCCTCAACGTCCGTCCCGAAGGCACTCGAGTAGACGGAGTCCAAAATCTCCGTGTTGATGAGCGACGACTCTGCGGCACCCATCTAAACGAAGGAACTCACTGATGAGGAATCTCACGAAACTACCTATCTAATGACGATCCATTTATTGATTATCAATGAATAATACTTCGAAATAAACTATAATAAGATGAACTCACCCTGTCCAGTGAGTTCTCCCTCACCTCGTCAAGTACTCCAGTGGTTCCTCCAATCATCCGAGCATACGGGGATCGCTTGAACTTTTCCCGCTGCTTCTTCTCCAGTGCATCCTCCACTTCCGCCGTGATCGGTGCCATCTGAAGGCGAGATCAAATTCAAAAGATAAAATTCATCTTCAAATATTTTTCTTCCGAGGTAGGACCAAAAGCCAGTTTTTTTTTACACATCTTACTTTTTAGTTGCCGGAAAATAGTTTGTATCTGAAGGAATGATAAATTTTATTAGACCCATATCCCAGGACATATCACTGCAATTCCATTGAGAGATCAAGAAGAGGTGTGCTGAAACTCCAAATCACCTGGTTCTCAATCTTCTCCGCTTCCTCTTCTTCCCTCTGCAGTGTTGCCTTTCGTCGGGCATCGCGGAAGGCCGGCGGATCTTCGCAGTGCTCCTGGATATTTTCAATAGAAAAGTTTTTTTGGTAATTTTTCAATCTTGAAGCGTATGTTTCCGATTGAGTCATGAAAATTGTCAAAAAAAATTATGAAAGACTCACAAGTTCGACGGTCGTAAACTGATCCAGTGTCAGGGCGGACGAAGGAGTCAGGGCGAATTCGTCCAGTCGCTTGCGTACCTGCATAATAATAAAATAGGGCTCAAATCAAGAGATATGAGCATTGGATCAGCAGCTGTGTGGCGAAAACAGTATTTTCCGAAACGACTATGTTTGAGAAGAAGAATTAGGCCGTACCAATTTTGTAAATAGATCATGGATAATTGTTCAGTCGAGAAAATCAGCTTTGAAAGAAAATTCGGACTGCTTTTTGGCATCAAGTGAGCATTTTCAGATGAACCTCTGTATGTTTCATTGAGAAGACGATTAAAATCGCGTATACTTACAGACGTTAATTACAAGAGCATTGATCATTGGGGAAAAATACATCTACTCACCACGGCCTCACTAACGTGCACTACGCGCACGACGTCGGCAACGGAACGATTGAAGTTGTGGGATCTGAAGAAGACGACCGTTTACAGGCGATAAAGTACAATCTCATCATAAACTAAATGCGTTTTACCTTCTCTCCTAACAACTGCTAACAATTCCGAGTCGATAGTGAGCCGAAGCATGTGAGTAAAAAAGAAATGTTTATCGAATGAATATTATCCGAAAGAATAAGTTTACATGGAGTGATAGTAATACTCACCTCGCAGCAAGCAGCAGGGCCGCTCCACACAGTCCCGTGGGCCTACGCCCAGTTGACAACCAATCCTTCTTCATGCGCTGCACTAATCGAGTCGCTAGAGTTATCACCTGATGATAAATGTAATTTAAAAGGGGAATTAGTGTTGTAAACGTCCTCCTGTGGAAATGTATGTAAAGTATAGAAATCCAAATACGGCGAAGTTCATTGCACCTATATGATCGCAATATTGCAGAGCACTCACCTCCTTCTGCTTATCTCCGAAATCGAGCATGATTGCAAAGCGCAGGACGTACATGCACGGATCTAAATCAATCAATACTCCGTCTGACAAAAAAATTCATCGATATTCCAGCGGGCAGCCAAACCTGTGCATGGTAGTTGTATGTGCAGTGAGCGGACGATGAAATTGAGCGTGCGACCGAGGTCGAACACATTGACCTAGAGATAGACATTGACATTTTTTGAACCTATCATTATGAGACAGAAGTGGTGACGGAATAGTGAATAGAATTGTCCCTCACCGCGGTGACATCGCTGAAGTCGAGTAGAAGATGGCTCGTGTTCTCTAGCCTGCATGTCATGTACAGGCACGATGCAACGACGTTACTTCGAGCACGACCTTTAGTCAGATTGCGAGCGACACACATCTACAAACAGAATTTCAAATTCAGAGTCGATCCTTGATGGTGAACATTTGCGTGATACCCATTGTTGGAAAATGGATGCCATTCAGTATTTCATAAAATCATTTCCCTGGATGGGACAAAATCGGCACCTTGAAAAAGTTGAAGGCAGTCTCAATGCAATGCTTGTTGATGCGCAGTTGCGAGGCTACCTGAAAGAATAGGTATACTTTTCGGGACCAGATAGACGATTGTTTTGAGGAGGAACAGGGCTCCAACCTCTTCGATGAGTTTGCGTCCTTTAGCATGAGTGACTTCTCGCGATTCCTGTGACGTCAGACCGGGGACTCCCTGTACCGACGCGTGCTGCCGGTCCATCGAAATCGTTTGGCCTGCAATTATCGGTTTACTCTCATTTCCTGACAATGATTTTTTTTGAAAATTTTAATTAGATATGCACAGAAACATACCAACAAGGGAGGACCCCGCTCCTCCGGCGCGCTCCTGAATTGAAAGCGTTCAATCAGATCATTGTGCTCGTTGGAATAATGAGAAAATAAAGGAATGAACATGACACATCCCGATTCAAACATTAGTAAACCTGGAACTGATTATCGGCAACGACGATCGACTCCTCGACGACCGTGCCGCAGTCCATGCAGATGGCATCGCCTGAATGCAGCAATTTCCACGTAACTCTATCCAGTGTTTCCTAATAAACATAATGATGTTTTAATGTTTGTGAACGAAATAAAAACGGTATCACAAAGGGATAGGAATCACTGCTAGTGAATTACAAAAACAAAGAGCCATGAATGTTGGTGGAAAAAAGAATACCTCGCCCGGAGTCCTCATCGATCTCAGTGCCTCCGCACTGCGGGCACAGGCGCATCTTCGGATCTCGTTCCTTCCTCTCCTCTCCGAAAAGGTGCCCAGATTCTGCGGCCATGAAAATAGCACAGTTCTTATTATATATATGAAAAATATTTTTTAATGTAATTAGGCTGGTAATTAATGGTAGGAGAACACAAGACAGCTCTCGTATGAAATGAAGAAGAATGAATAATCTGTACGTTTATCATAAACGGTTTATGCAGGAAAACAAGGACAGCATTCGCGCAAGAGTGCGAGCAATGGTTGACGAAATAGCGCGAAGCTACCACCCACATAGTAAAACGTAGCTCGGTTGGACCGCGTGGTCCAGTTGGTAAGGAGCGGAGGCGCAATTTCGAGTGTCGCGGGTTCGATTCCAACGCAGCGCAAGCATGTTGCAGGGGTCCGTAAGAGTGGAAATGATGCAAACCAAGCAAGAAAATGATCCGAAAAAGCTAGTAACAGGGGGTTTTGTTGGATCTAAAGCAAAGAACTACAATCTAACGCGGCGGAATGAGAGAGCCACAAGGATAGAACATTTCCAGCAGGTGTCACGGTAGATGCAATGCACGAAGTGTGTGAGGAGCGTCCTAACCAATCCCAACCAAGTAAAACCTAGTTCGACTCCGCAATGTCATGGAAAATGGAATAACCGCAAGTCCTTGGCCGCCAGAGTACCGGTGGGCGGGGCCAAGTATTACTAACGACAGTAATCATTGTTGCAACAAAACGCCATGTTATCTTTTACATTCTTTTCAATGGAGTGGAATTTGGTTATAACTAGTGCAATTATCATTTATAAAATAATAATATCATCCATTTTATACTTAGAATTAACAGGAAACCTCATTTTTGTTGATTTCTGTATTTAGCAACTTTGACAGTTTGATCGCAAACTGAACCGACTGGCGGAGTCGCGTTGTCCTCCATTGGATGCAGCTCATTCAGTGGTTTTTGCACGTTGATCTCATTGCTACCGCAGAGAACGTTCGTTAACATCTCACATTGCAGAAGCCATGCAGAACGGAGGAGACCTGCGTCGTTCCAGCAAGATCGTCCGGTGAGTACAGCCGAATAATTACGTTCTGAAAACACATTCGCCATGCTCGCTAAACAATTCTAAAGTAATTAACATCAAATAATATCCCTAACAATAAGAAGAGCGCTGGGCACAGATCCGTGATTGTGTGTAGAGCGAGCGACAACAGGAAGCAAGCATCGGTGCTGTCATCAGGATTGTGCAACGCTCCGATAATTCAAAGGAAATCGACCCGCAGGGGAAATACCCTCATCCATTAACCAATTCGCTCAAACAAGCAGGCTCATGAATTTTGGTCGGAGTTATCCCATCAACCGCGACATAATGACGTAGCAATATTTGCCAAATGCAATTTGATTGAAACTGATCGGGTGTTAGTTCCTCAAAATGTAGAAATCCTTTCCAGCATGAAGCCGAACGTGGATTACGGCCAGGGCTTCTACGAGGACAACATCCCCGACTACTTCAACGTCCTCGGCATGGTCTTCTCCATGTGCGGCCTCATGATGAGGGTAATGTTTTGCTTTTCAAGTTCTCAATTGCTTGAAAACAAATTACACATTTCCAATACCCCTCTAATAATGCTACCCGATAAAATTTACTCTTCAAGCATTCTTTTATCTAAAAAAAATAATGGGAGAAGATTTTTCTTCCGAATAACGCTGGTTGATTGTAGCTCAAATGGGCAGCGTGGGCGGCTCTGTTCTGTTCGTGCGTCTCCTTCGCCAACACTCGCTCCAGTGACGACGCCAAGCAGATCGTCTCCAGCTTCATGTGAGAGGCTGTATAATTTTTCCTACGTTCCTAACATTTCAATCAAATATAAATGGGTGATTTTACTGTTCCTCTTTCAGGCTCTCCGTCTCCGCGGTCGTGATGTCGTACCTGCAGAATCCACAGCCCATCATTCCGCCATGGGCTAGTCTTCTCTGATATCGATACCCGGAGGAAACAATTTGGTATTTCTTTCATCGTTGATTCATCGCTCTTATTGACATTCTCTTTTTTTACTATTTATAGACGTGGATGACGATTGTATCTCCATTCCAAAATGTATGAACACGACCACTTTGTAATTTATCGAACCACAAATATCGTAAGTCTATTCAGAAGTATTTTACGATTTTCTTCATTGTTAAAGAAGTTACAGAGATAATAATTATTTTGCATCCGTAGTGCGTTTCGCAGCCAATAAATATTTCCAGTTCGGAGGTCGTGTTCTGTAATCGTAACATGGAGAATCCCAGGTGGCCTTGATTGAAGTGGTTTTATGCAAAACATGAGAAATTGCAACGCGGTAACAACTAACATCCGACATAATCCTACATAGAAAGGCTAAAGATTAAAACAAGCAAAGATCAGATGAACTTGTTCGAGATGGCGAGAACCTTGGCGAACTGCGCCTGCGAGACCTTGTCCTGTAGCTGCGCCGGAATCGGAGCAGTCACTCTGCAAATATATGAATCAATTTTAGTAATCAATGTTCTCTGCCGGCCTTCCGATGAGGGAAATGCCGTCTCTACGGTGATGGATAAATGTCATTTTTTTCGAATGTTTTCAGCCATCAATTAAAATTAAACGATATTCACACAAATCCTTTACCTCGTTCCCAGTGGGTTTCCTTCCTCATTCAACAGCACGATGTTATTCGTGTCCATCACCGGGACGCCGTGTTTCCTGGAAAGAATTAATTCTCATTGAACAAAAATCAATAAAGCGGAAAAAAATCGGCGATCAATAGTTGCGCTTACCTAACATGGACGTGGGCGTTGGCGCCGACGATGAAGGCCTTCTTCATCTCACCGCGAATCGCCACGAGAATCTGCAGTTGTTTTCGATACCTTTCCGTTCATTGCAATTTCCGGTAGTGTAACTAATACATGTCGATTATTTTCAGCAGTGTGTTTCGCTGTATCAGTACGCGCTTTTAATATTTCACTAATCGAAAATGTATTCGATTCCAAAGAGCGTATTCTATAAATGTGTGATTTTTGAGATACCCACCTTATCTCCCAGTTGGCCGTGGGGCATGTGCTTGGCGCGGTAGCCCTGCTTGTAGACGTGGATGCAGTACGCAAGCTGGAATGATGGAATTGATATCAAATGGTAGTGGGATTAAAGTTTAAAACACAAATAAGGATGAAAAACTGACCTTCCCTGAAGCGTGAGCTTCTTTGCCGAGCGTCGAGTTGTCGACCACCATGCACCGTGTCCTGAAGGAAGATTTTGATTAATTCGGAAATTAAATTTAAAAATATTGATTTAATTCGAATATCATCGATTCATTTCGCAGTTTAACACACCTTCGGTGGATGCCCATGTTCGGCGGCCGGCTGCGATGCTTCGACAGCTCGTAGCTGAAATGTCTCCATTTATCTCGAGTCAACATGATTGCCCGAAATGTGCCCCTTTGCGTTGTTCTTCCTGCACGATAAATGTGGAATTCGTTTATCAGCATCAATCATACAACAATGAACTATGTGGTGCTCACTCTAAATTTCTTAACTCTTCTAAATTAGCGCTAAACCCAGTAGGCCCCATTCCAGCTGCGGCTCTTCTTGACGTCATCGGTGGCGTTCTCCATGCGATAGGGGCAGTGTCTGCATCCGTTGCCACAGCACTTTCCGTTCAGCAGCAACTGACTGACGTTCATCACCGACAGCTTCTTCTGAGACACCGTAATCCTTATCGAGTCTCTATCCTTGGGTCGTACCACGGGGCAGACGTAGGACAGCCTTCGCTCCTCAACAGATTGCGCGTGGGCCATGTGAATGGTGCGCTCCTCTGACGTCATTCCCGAGTAATCGATCCATGGCATGCTCGTCGTCCGAGCAATGGCCTCTTCGAATAAGACGTAGTCCGCGCGCAGCTCTCCGTTCGGACCGGGGACCGTCCCTGATTCAGGGGTTGAGGAGGCGAAGGGTACGGTAGGGCACCTAGTTTCTTGGTTCCGCGGGGCGGGGCGTAGACGGGAGCAGCGGCATTACGGTCGAGGACCATGGGTGCATTCTCCTTCCCTGCTGAAGGGGCAGGCAGGTCTCCAGATGTCGAGGCCGGAAGAGTCGAGTCGGAGGAGAAGGGACGGCGACTGCAGGATCCAGAGTGTTCACAGCTATACGGTACAAAACAAGAACGAGAAAATGCGGGGAAAATAACACCGGCACTGATACATTATGTGTACCAATGGCAATGATTTGACCACTGAATTGTTTCGCTGCTGAAATGGAAATGAAATGAAAGATTTTTTAACCCCAGAATTTGGTGGAAATAGATGCCTAGTTGCAGTAATGGCGATGCAATGAAAATCAGTTATCGTTGATCCCCGAATTTATGGCAAATGAAATAAAAAGATCGGACTTACTCGGGTTGCGGGTACCAGCGACCGGAAGCGGCGGCAGCCGAGGTGAGGGACGGAGTGAAGATGCGCGTGAGAACGGCGGCAACGGAGGACGCCGAAGACGTCGATGCCACCGCCCCCGACAGTCCCAGCATGGCCTGGAAATAGAACATCTCGTCATAAAAGCGCGGGCGGACACAGTACAAGAAACGTGGGATGTCGATTTGCGGATGGGGTAAATGTGGATGGTCATTTCTTGATATGCTTATTGATAGTAAACCATGTAAAATGAGTCAAACAAATAGATACAAACGCTGTGTAAAAATGGCCGATTTCTGGGCCGACAGAGGACTGCTCAAAGTTACCGTATCTTCAAAGTTTAACAGGTCGGGCGAGAGGTCAGATATTTAATTTTAGTGAAATTCTTTTTCACGGACTTTAACGCGAATAGAACTTGTAGATAACAAAAGTTTATTTTTAATAGCACTCTTTATCGCATTCAATTGCAGTGATGTTAAGGACAATGAAGCTGCGAAAGGGAAAGGCACAACGAGATGATAGCTAGTCGAACAATTCGCCATGTGGTCAAAGCAATGTCCTCACTGTCGCAGCACCGATTTTCGCTTCTTCGGCACGAGCATGCCATCGGCCTGCAAAGCTTAATTAAAATACAACAAGGGAATCCAGAATAAAACATATTTTGTGGTACCGCACATTGAAAATGAACGAGGCATCGTCGTCCTTGTTGGTGGAGGAGAGCCTTTCCGTGAGACTTTTCAGTGGAGCCCCCAGGCTCATGCTGAAGAATAGATAGCAGAATAGATATCGAATACTGGGCAAAAACAATAGGATAACGGTGTCAGTTTGGTTACGGTATCAGTAGGGTTACGGTATACCTTGCACTCTGGCTGTCCTGTATCGATTCCTCGTCTTCGCCCCAATCCACGTCACCGACGTCTTCGGATGGCCTGTGATAGGATTACGGTATTCTCATTCTCCGATCTCCGCGTCGAACCTGTAGACCACCTTGATGTGCGTCTTGATTCTGCGTCGCTTTTCGAGCTGCAAATTATTTTAAATGTTAATTGATCTCGACTCGAAAATTACCGTACCCTCTTCTTGCTGTGCCACCAGACGCCAGCGCCGATGAGCATGCAGACGAAGACGATGGCTACGACGATCCAGGATACCGTCAACAGTCTTTTGTCCTGGCAAGGGATACGGTAGTCAGTTTGGGATCCGATCTGCCTCTAGTATTATCTGCGAACTAATGCTATCTAAATAATCGTTCCGCGCGCAACAATTCCGCCTCAAATATATCAGCTCCATAAAGGGGCTCTACGGCTACAATCTCTTGAGCATCGTCTAGTAGTTATGTGAAACACGCCTGCAAAATTGTAGCCCTTGATTCCTCATGGGGAGCTGATAATGACATAATTGAGACGGAATTGTCACGAGCGTTTGTCGCAGACGAACGTTTGTCGCAGACTGGTATACGGTATACCGTATACCAGTCTGCGATTCAGCGATACCGTAACCCGCCGAACCTTTCTCTTCTGTAGATCTTCCTCCGTCTCGATCTGGTGTCGCTTGTCTGCAATCTTCTTCTTCGTTCCGTCGTCGCCGCTCTTGTAGTCTGGCCCCATGGTAGCATTCGAACCTGCCCGAGGATTACGGTAGCCTTATTCCAGTCCGCGATTCAGCCCTACCAGACTCTGGGTAGAGATGAACAAGTTGCATGGCGAGCTCAACGACAGAACGCAGGCGGATCATGAACGTTTCGACTGGAATGATTCCGTGGAATAGTGTTTATGAATTGGTAAGCGTCGACTGCACGACGACTATTCCACGGACCTCCTCCCGGCCATGGTCCAAGACGGAGCTGCATGTGCGTGGCGATGGAGCCCTTGTGAAAGTGTTCCAGATCGGCGTGCCAGCCGGACTCATACTCCGAGACGACGTCGCCTGGTTTTCTTAAAATACGCATCCGTGAAATAGTGTCGTGTAGGAAACATCGTCGTGTGAGAACGGCGACGTTTACTAAAACGCACACAGTTCCATAGTACGTGACGAAGAGCAGGGCGGTGCTGTTCAGCGGATTCCGAATTTTAGTCGGAGCCGTCAGTGGTGTGCAATAGTTCTGTGCGTGGTGTAATTAGGAAACGTCGTTCTACAGTATCCGGACGACGTTTACCAACCTTGATGTGTTCATCGTAATATATCCCGCTCGTAATAATTATGAAAACTCGGGCCGATGGCCGCTTCACCAGTTGCTCCTGGACATACATGCATGGCTAAAAATGTAGAATTATCGATTGGAGGGTATTAATCAATCGATTACGTGAGGGTATCGTTCGGTCTTCTTTTTCACATCGCGCTTCTTGGCCACTTTCGTGTAGAAGAATTTGTCCTCCATTTTGAGGGCCCGAAATCCCTCCCGTAGGCCTTCGTCGAACATTTTGGCCGCGAAATCGTAGAAGCCTTTGCCATAGCAGTGGACGTGCACTTCCTTTCCGAAGTCCTCTAGAAAATTAATCGATAGATCAAGAAATTAAAAATCAATAAATCGAAAAATTCCCGTGCCTGGAACGTAGAGTTCTTCGATGTCAGGACCTTGTTCTTGCGAGGAAACTAGAAGGAGGAGGAAGGGAAGGGAAAAGCCGACCAGGCGTGGGAGGAACATCCAGACTGACTGTCTGGAAACGCTGTCTTTTGCTAGACAAATACAATTTGGAAATCAATCGATAAATCGCAAAGAATCGATTAATCTACACAAAATTTTCTTATCAACACTTTATCTGCCCGATGTTGTGGCTTGGTGTGACTAAAGTTTCTGGTGAAGAAAATCGAAAGGCAAGTGCACTAAATTGTGGACGCACTCGAGGAAGAAGAAAGTTCTACAGACCGGGTGTTTCGCATTAATAAAGGATGGAGAAGGAGCGACACGTAGTACAATTGTTAATCGAACGACCAGGGGTAGGCGAACGGGGAGAAAGCTGCACTCACTACAGTATACCTCTGAGGGAAACAGATCAGACGACTAATCTGAGTCCCGCAGGGAAAGCTATAGAATTCTAATTGTAAGACGGAGAATACTGGCGGTAAACATTAATTCTCTCTACATTAATGGGCTCTAATGTAGAATCACCGCATACCCTCAGGGCGCTACAGTATACCAAACAATCGTGGCGGGACCGTGCCATCGCGTCCCCGGTGCCTTCCATTTCACCTAATCTAACTGAAAGATTTCCGGATATCACTGGGGACGGAAACGATGGCAAAGGCGAGTCACCGACGCCTAAAATACTACATTACGTACTAGTCTCTATAATCTATAAATATATTAGTGAGCTCGAAAGGAGTTTCTACCACGAAATTACAATTTCTACACGAAATCTTGAGCTACTGGGGACCGTACGCTAATGTAGCTACGATGTCTATAGGAAAACAGAGAGCAAATAAAAGATATAAAATGGATAAAGAAGAGACAAGGAAAAATGTTTTGCTAAATATTGTAACTATTTATCATCAGTTTTGAATTTTATTACGATGAGCGCAGACAGAAGTGAATTGATGACTATCGATTGGAGGAAAGTGTTGGGATAAAGACGGCATTCCTCTACTCCTCGTCCATCGAGTTGCGTCGCAGCACCGGCACCGGGAAGCCGTGCATGCTGTCCTGGAAAATCGATATTGACAGAATATCGATATCACTTTATCGATTGTAAATAATCGATAAATCGATTCAATAGCGCACCTTGGCCGGCCACGAGTACGTCCTGTTGATGAGCTCCTCGTACTCGACGGAGAAGACGTTGTGGCGAATGTACTTCTCCTGAAAGCATAGGTCTCAATATAAGTTTTTACAACGATATTTACCAATTCAGTAAAGTATCTAGATACAAGTTTTATCCCGGAAATGAAAAAATACCATGTCCTCCGGCTTCGGATAGAGCGTGGCGGTGCCGTTGGCGTAACAGTGCTCGGCGACCTGTACAAAAAATATTAAAACCGACCACAGTGTCCGTCCAAAATGTCAATTTTCTCCCGTGTGAAATGGATTATCCCAAATATAATTGAAATAGTAACCTCGACAGCGATCTTGATGGAGATCTCGCGGATGTCCTTGAGACGGGGATAGATGCGCGAGTATTCGTTCAGCGACTTCTCCGACACGGACTCCGCCACTTTCTGGAGATCGAGAAATTATTAGCATGAAATTATAACAATTTCAAAAAACTTGAATTTGAAATAATGTAAATAAAAATACATACGCGTGCAGCGAGGAGGAAGAGTTCGTTGCTGATGTTGCGGACCTGGAAAACGAATTGTTTAGTACCAGGTGAAGAATTACACGTTCCGATAGTTCCTGCATTTAGCGATCGCAAGGGATCAATAGTTCCGATAGTTACTGTATTTAGCCATTCAACTACCGTAATACCTTGAAGAGGACGACACCGAGGGCGACCCCGGGGAAGATGTAGGCATTGTTGCCCTGTCCCGGCTTGTACAGCTTCCCATTCAGCGTCACATTTTCGAACGGCGAACCCGATGCGAACAGAACCGAGCCCTAAAAGGATAACAATAATATTTTGTTCTGTATTGAATTCAAAACCCATACAATATTGCAGGAACCTCGGATAACGTCTTATGACACTGCATTGAAACCTAATCGGGACAAATTGATTTGTCTACGCTGCATTGAATGCAGTGCATTCGCAAAAAGTTTTGGATTCAACAGTGAATGAAACAGTCTTCCGCGTGTTTGGCAAAGTGGTTAACGACAATGTTTTTCCTTTTGTTCATATCAGTGTTTTCCCAGGGGTGATCTACCAGGGTCCACCCTTGTCGATACTGCCGTGAAAAGGATATAGGACAGGGGGAAGGATAAGGATGGG
>JACMIG010000004.1:79193-91025 GCA_014805385.1 Levipalatum texanum
GTGGAGGGAGGGGGGGAAGGGGCAGGAGAGGGAGAACGGCCGAAGCTTTCGACTAGCGTGTCCTCTCTTCCCTTCCCGCAAACAACTCTGTTATTGTGGCGCTCCACCCGTTATTTTCTGATATATGACTAATTGTAGCTCCCCCTTCCTTACAAATCATGGGGAAACAGAAGTGTTACGCGGAATGCGGGGAGCTGCGAAACTGCACAGCTTTCTTCTCAGAGAGCAGGTGCCCTGGACTATATATGGAGCAGCCTGAGGAGACATGTCGGAAACATTCGTCTTTCGTCCGAGGGGGAGACCCGCCTGTGGTCGACTCCGGCCCACCAGAATTTAGCACCGCCGCAAAAAGCGCTGCAGCGCCCCCAAACGACAACATCAAACTGATGCGGGGCGAGAGAGAGCAGGCGTTTTTTGATCGGCTTGGCCCCGAGAGCAGAGAGAACGTCTCTCGTTTGATTCTTCCAAGACTGAGCCTACTAGACGGGAACTGGAGCCTAGACGGAGGGAGGGCACCTAGCAATGCTCCTCCCTCCGAAAGATCGATGTCAATTCTCGAAGACCTGGTTCTGAAGAGGGGGAGGGGAGGATGTTCTTCTCTATCTAGGGCGTCTCCCTAGGATGCGGTTTGAATTCCTTGTTTACCACTCTCAACTCGATGACCCCGTAGTGTTGCAATGGCACCCGGGGCCGCGGCCCTTTCTTTGTCCTGCCCCGGACCCTGAAGAGGAGAGGTTACTGTGGGACGGGAAGAGAGAGTTGTTTACATCTTGGGGAGAGCAGGAGAAGAACACATTCATAGCGATGGCTCTTCTCTTCTCCCACTGCAGCTGTTCACAAATGTTCCCCTGTTGTACGGACGACGACTCCCGGCCCCCCCCCCTCCCCCTAGTCCAAAAGACGACCCCGGGGTGATTTCGAGCAACGCATCCCTGTTACTGGACAACGGGAAATACTTGGAGGCTATGACAAGGAAGCGATGCATATTACAAAAATGAGAAATTTGGAAACACAGTAATCCTCCTTATTGCAGACAAATGCTGCTGGCGATGCGCTCCGAGATCCTGCGCTTCACCAACACGCAGATGGAAGGGAAGCCGACACAAGATGCTCAGGTATACCGTAGTCTCTGACCTTTCTCGTCGGGACCCTCCCCCCTTTTTATTTAGTCGGCGGGCGCGCGCTCTACACGATAATAGGGGGTAGAACGGCGCGGTCCAATTTTCCGAGGGCGCTGTCCAGGGCGCGGACAAAATAATCAGTCTGGCAGCGAGCGAAGGGGGGAGGGAACAACGTTCTGCCCCGGCCACGAATAGACCCGTATTATACGCCCAGTCTGCGGGGAGGACGAATTAACGAAAGGAGGCTCATTTACGCAACCCCCCTATGGATTACTGTAAATTACCCCCAGACCGGAATTGGCCTTCTCTAATATAATATGAAGAGTCGCGGGGCCGCTCGTACTATTAAGCATCTTCCTATTATTTATATGGGTAATTGGATGGGAGGAAAGTATATGGCGCGCGCCCGTTGTTTCCCATAGCGTGTCCGTCTCTCTTTGTTCATCGACAATCTCACACGGCAGGGTAATCAGCGGGTCGCCGTTCCATCACTGGGATGGAGTAGGGGATACACTTTCCCACGAGGGTGTCTGACAGAGGGAACCCCTCCTGGTCTCCCTTGATCGGTATCCTCCTGATGACGCGAGTGGAAAGAGGAGATGTCCGTCCCCGTGTCAACAACGTCTGCATACATAAAGGCTGTCGAGATTCAAATCCCCCCTCTCCGGAAAAGAGGCATGGGATCACATATCAGGCCTTAGGAATAACATCCGGTGGTACCCGCGGGCATAACAGGACATGTGTCTGTCCAGGCACAATCTGGGACGGAAGCCGCCGGCGCCCTGGTTTATTCCCATGCTAATGGGACCCGAGAGAGAAAAGAGCCGAATAGTTAGCCCGAACTTCAAAGGGGCCGAATACCGACAGCTTAAATAGCCTCCTTTCCAGGTCATCAACGAGCTGACGCAGGACCAGGTGGATGAACTCGCACTCGGCAATGACAACCAGCACGAGGTACGGTATTATGGCTGAAGGACGAAAGGTTATGGTACACTTCTCTTCGGGTACCATTGTTACCATAGGTCGTTAGGTACCATATTAGGTATCATAGGGATTAAGATATCATAGGTACGTTAGGTTACGGTATTCCTTTCCAGGTCACCCTCAACCAGCTGCTCAATCTGCGCGCGATCACTGTGCTGCTCATGGACACGGGTACATTTTCCTCCTGTTTTTCTGATCTCGAAGCTTTTCCCAGAGGTTAAAATAAGTATAATTCTTTGTAGGAGGAGACGCAGCCGTCAACCGCTTCCTCTTCCAGCTGTGCAGCGGTGGACAGGTACGGTAGCCCGCACCACTCGTAGTATCGCGTACTGGAGCCGGAAAACTACTCCCTTTGAGCCCTTTCCCTTCGTTCTTTGAACATGAAGAAGATGAGTAGCTTTGCTTCGAGCCCAACGAAAGGCATTGATCATATCTGTTGAGCTGTATGGGAGAGGAAGGGGAAAATGCCAGAGAGAATGGTTGATGACCACGGGGCGTCCCGTGGGGTCGTTCATCATCCTCCAGGAGAGAGCCTTGACGTCGGAAGGACAGAGGTCATTATGGCCCCCGTGTCCTGCCCTCCTTCCATCCTATGTGTGTTCCCCGGCAGTCCCCAGGACCGCGTTTTGAGGGCCCCGAGGAAATTAAGTCAGCTAAAGGAGGACTATTTATGAGACAGAAAGGCCATCGATAATGGGGGAAGAATAGATGAAGCTCCATTACTGGTAGCGGCCAGAGAGCACTCTTTTGACTGCAGATACCTTTTTTCTCCGGGGATTCCAACGCGGGGTACCCGGGGGTACCCCGCGATACTCCACATATCCAACTACTGTGATCTCTGATCTCATCAGAGTCGTATTCCGAGTGTGTCCTTTGAGTGTACTTGGAAGGCAGCCAAGCGCGAGGAGGAGAGCCGTCTGGAACAAAAGTGGCACACACAATCTGATTTCGAGGAAGAAGAGGGGGTCCTTAGGTCCGTGACTGATGTGCCTACTGGAGTAGCCAGTGAAGGGGGAATGGGAGGGGAGCTCCTCTTCTCCTCCTCTCCTCCTCCTCTTCTCTTCTCCCTCGGGACGTCCGATAATCGGGCGAAGCAACAGGGAGAGATTGAAATGTGGCGGTTGCATCACAGATGGATCGCTTCCACTAAAATGTCCGACTTCTCTTCATTGGCCTTTGTCTCTAGGGGTTGTCGCTATGGGAGTAAACACTCCGAGGTGTACGGTAGCGAGAGAGGGATGAACACATCTTTGTTCTCCACGACACACTAAAAGGGGGGTGAGATGTCAACAAGTCTGCCGTCTCTTCTTTTCCCATACTCTCTCGCCGTAACCCGACACCGTCACTACTACTGTTCAGTTGAGAAGTCTCCTTCTCCTCGATCTCTGGGGCTCGGGCCCGGTGCAAAAAGATCCTCCTCCGTAACACGATGTCGGACGCGCGAGCTGATCAAGAATCGCAATCTGGTCCGCATCGAGTCTGGTCCGCATCGACTATGTTTATTGAAGCTATCCCCCCGCCCCGTCTGTGTAATCGACCCGGCGCCAGCTCGGAATACATATGCCCAGAGGGGTCTATGGGAAATTCAAGGGAAGGTCATTGATAATGCTTCTAGCTTGGGAAGCGGAAGTAGATGAGGAAGAGTCTCCTGCTGTGAATGAGAAGCCTTCTCTCTGACGAGAAGCAGGTGGCCAAAGGGGGGAGGGAGGGCCGATCCCTCCCCTTGTTACCCTGCGACCTTCTTGGGAGCCTCCCTGAGACAGTACAAAGATCACCCCACGGCTTCCCCTATGCAAATATGTGCACTCGAAGGGCAAAGTCCCTTCTCCTTCACTGAGCGATCGAGAGATCCATCTACAATTCCGCCCTGTTTGAGCTTCTGGATCAATCTCCATTCGGGAGGTGGCCACTCCTTCAAATTTTCCTAAATTTCTTGACAATTTGGAGGCATTTTAGTGGCACAATGTGAAGTACTAGCCTTGGGTCCATAAGAATGGATAAACTCGATCAATGATCCTCCGTATCCCCCGCCCCGGCACCAAGCCGGAGCATGTGTTCGTTTCGGACACTACTCGGACAAAAAGAGCCCCCAGCTGTGATGGATGATGAGAAAATCGGAGCACCAGGCAACACTCGAGCGACACTGAATAGAGCGGCCAAACTCCGGGAACGTCGCATTGCGTGTCGGCAGCGGGCAAACTGGTAGAGTTGAGGGAGAGAGAGAGGAAAGATGAAGTGTTTGCAAAGATGTAAATGCTGTGGCATTGGGAACACGGAATGGAAGGACACGGAATGGGGAGAGTGACACGAAGGATTGGAGTTTTTGATGATTTTCGATTTGAATGGAAGGTTCAACACGGAAGCATTATTTCACAAAGGAGTCAATAGAATTCGGGTCGCTGAAACACAACTAGAATTAGAATGTTGTTTCGATTGGTCTGTCAAATAACGAATAAAATCTTGAACAGATCTATCTTTTGAATGGGGACTGATTCTTGAATGGATGGATCACATATTATCATCGTACTTGATCCAATTCATGGTTTTCATGATCACTGAAACACAACGGGAATGATGATGGTCTAATGCAACAATTAATTTATTAAAAAAATGGATCTAATTATTGTCCTCTTTCCAGATCGTGATCGTGGGTGACGTTCCGTGGGCAGTTCGCGCCGCCCTCCACGCCATGACCAACGTCCTCCCCATCGGGTGCATCAAGATCCGCACCAACGCCGACGAGTACTACCATCCCTATCGGTGAGCGAAGATATATTATTCAAGTCTTCTCGTAGTTTGGTTGGAGAAAGGAGTTGTTGCGTTCTGCACGAAATTCTGATTTTTATCTATGCTATCTCGGCGAGAGATCAAAGAAACACTTCCAGCTTCTCTATAATGGAGTGAAACGTATGGTTCTTCATTGATTTCATGTGGTAAAACGCAAACGACTTTTTGTCGGGCGACTGAGATCTGCGAATTACAGAATGTTTTGATATCATCAAACTGAATTATATCTGGTAGGGCGGTCAACCTGCCTAACTATAGATAAGATCAAAGAAACACATCCGGAGTGTCTGTAATGAGTTCATCGAAACATTCCCATATTTCACAGTCCACTGCCGACTCATCGCGGCGTGTCGAAAGAGTCGAGACGGGGCGCAGTTGAAATAATTCATCCTTTCCCTTTCCCTGTTTCGCTCGAGAGCTCTTCCGTGCATGACTAAGTACTGTTGCATGCCCGCGATATAGACAAAGCCGTCTCGACTAGGACTCGAAGGGAAAGGGGTTCGCTCCGACCCACCCCCCTTCGAGTGGCCCTCAGTCACGTAATAAGGCTCTTGAGTGAAGGTCGCGCTTCTTTTTGCGCCCCGCAAGGGGTGGTCTAGAATGGGTGGAGGGAGGGACCAGTACAGACCACACAGGAGAATAGCAAACAGAAGCTGATAGTTATTCGGAAGGGATCGATTTCCAACCTCCTTCCCCTCCGGAGGTGCCAAGCACCCGCCCCAGACTATGGTCAATATTGACAGCGCAGACGAGGGATGGGGCGAATACGAGAGGGTCCAGAGATGTGGTCATCTCGATTGATGCTTTCTTTCAGCTCTGAAGCCCCTCCTCCACTTCACTTTAGTCACCACACGATCACAAAAGGACACAGAGAGTCTCGAAGACGTGCTAGAGTAGGGAGCTAGGCATCGGAGCACAAGCTAATATGTTTCGGCAGACTCGAAAAGTAGTCTGGGAATATTTAATAGTCGATAATGTTGGATGCCTTAATGTTAGTAAAAGTAAAAAAAATTCTTCTAACGATATATCCACCTTTATCGCAAGCTGTCTCCAATGGTTAGACCTCGCAATCAGATGGCCCTGATACTGCCATAATATATTTAAAGCCGCACTCAAATATGTTTCGAAAGAATCGTAGTTGTCGGAAAAGTTGAAATAGACGATTTACGGTACAGTGAGCCTGCTTCTACAGTGCAACTTCTAAAAATATATATATCCTCTATTCCAGCTACAACCTCCTGGGACTGGGTTCTTCGGATGACTTGCGCCACTGGCATGCGGATGCACTGGTGTACAAGATCTCGGTGAGTATTAGGGAATCTTTTTAATTTTTTACCATTCGATAAAAGAAGCTCAATCGATAAATCTAGATTTCTTTCCAGCACATTCCACAGCGTGACGATCGCGATACGCTGGAGGGCTGCCGACTGCACCTGGTGCATGAGCCACTGAAGAAGCTCCCTGCCACCCTGCCCCAGGTAGTCGAGAGGTTCAAGATGCTCCTGCTGGACTTGGAGGTGAGCGGCGATTTGTTGAGATACATTCAGGAAATCTTGCAAGGGTCGTGGGATATATCCGGTGATTGTTGGCTTGATAAAAAAATCACGAAATTCTTCTCCAAGACATAATTACAAGTATCCCCAGAAATATATGTTTCACGTATAAGGAATCAAGGCCTTGATGGGAATCGTTTCAATGAATTTTTTGTGGATTTTTTTCCAGATTCTAACAATCCCCCAATTGTCTCAGGTGCCGGAGAACGTTCTGGACTGCGCGGTGCGCGCTGCTCGCGATCAGTGGGTCAACAAGTGCAAGATCCTCTATGTCATGCAGCGCCAGCCACGCCAGTTCACATACGCCTCGGTGAGAGCTGATTGTTTTTTTTGCCATAAAAGCCTTGACAGAATTGAAGAATCTTCTTTCGACAGTTTTTTCGTTCCCTATGAAACCTATACGTTCATAAGGAGCACATAAAAGAGTTGGGGGTATTTCGGCATGAATTTCCTCACTGTTCGTGCTCCAGGGAAGTGTGTCACAAATTTGTATCTTGTGTATTCTGCACGAGGCCCGCAATGGCCATGCTCGCGCCTTTCAATTAGCGCGGGTACAAAATATCTCCATTTCTGAGGCCACACCACAAATCAACCAAGGCCTCAGAGTAACAATCTCACGAAATTATGGGCCATAGTGATCTCTGTGACCTGCCGAGGCCAGACAAGAGATATTCCCCCCGGTATCAGACTGTTGCCATCTATGCATGTTGTTATAGCGGTAATCGCTGTTTGAATCGGCACTGATATCAAGTGCAAGTGTAAGAGAGGGACTGGTGGAGGTACGCAGCGGCAGGGGGCACAAAGTCGTTTCGACATAACGGTGCCTGCGAATTACCCGTGGTGTTGCCAGCGGCATAGCCAGGTTAATGGTTGCACTGGAAGCGGGAGAGCGTATATTGGCCAATACACTTCCAGGCAGAGAGAGACGGTTCGAATTACTTGGTGATTCATCTGTCCTATGTTGAAAGGGAACGAGAACCGCACAGATTGGCCAAAGGGACAGAAAAGTTCAACCGCTCTTTCAAAACTCTTGTATTACCAGAGCTTTTGCAGTTCGCTTCGATCTCGCGCACGCGTCTCCACGACAAGCCGGTCATGGGCTTCTGGCAGAACGGGCTGTCCAAGGCCTGGAGGGACCTCTGCCTCACCAGTGGTGGAGGAAACTCCCGCTCCTCTCCCTCCGCTTCCTCCAGCGGACGCGGCACTCCCATGCAGTACTAGGCGATCCCAGATGGACCCCCAAGGTCTAGTCGGAAGAAGGAACGAAACGAAGGATACGTTGATTCTCTCCATTTTCGCCTAAAACACAAAACCACGTAAATCTTTCCTAAAACAGCGTATCCTTCGTTTCGCCTTTTTCTCCACCGACAGAATTATACTGCATTATATTATCTCCGCTTGTCGTGCTATTAGAAGGTAGTGTTGCTATTTACAACCGGGCCGTGCCACTCTCTTCAATATTTTTGAATCTCCCGCTCTCCAGCCAGGCGCTATAACTCTCTCTCTCCTCCTGGAAAGTGGTGCCAAGCAGGTCTTGAGCACGTTGTGAATGAGGAGGACTGGGATATGGCACGCTGACTGTCTACGATGGCTCCCCTTTGCTTATTGAGGGGGCACCCGGCCGGGACTCGCCTTGTTCAAAATCACCATGGAACTTTTTCGCGGAGCAAACATGGCGAGTCCTGAAGCCATCGTCAAATCGGCACAAAACTACTGTTCTATGCATTTCAGCATATTAGTTTTAGTTTATGCAAATTCTGTTGATTTTCTTTCTCCGTTAATGATGCACGCAGATTTCCATCCCTCAAACATGTAAGAGCTTTTATTGTCACGTTGAAGCTTCGTAGTCCTTTCTAGTGATTTCTCCCATTCCACCACCGATTGTTCACAAACGTCATCTTTTATACGGCCCTTTTTCTATCCAATCGGTTTGTCTTACTTTTCCCTCTAATGTGCAAGTACGTCTCACCACACGGAAGTTTTAATGTCATCCACTCCGCTGATCTTCCCACTATTTTTCAATGTTTCACTTTCCCTTCGTAGCTTCGAATGTATCTCATTTCCTCCTTGACGTACCCTTCTTGTAGCATGCGCCCTTTAGAAGTTCCCCTTCGCTTCTGTCATCTCGTCCTGTCAAAGCGTAACCCTATCAACACCCCAAAAATCTCATTCCTTCCGCTATCGGAGCTTTAATTTCTCCCTTCTCATTCATTCTATCAAATCCCTTCTTTTCCTTCCATAAGTTTCTAGAACGGTGGATACGTCCTCCATCCCTTCTCCCCAGATCTGAAATCACGCAGTTCACACCCACTCATACACGGAGACTTTTTAGCTCTGCCCCGACCAAGTATTATACGAATATGTTTAACCCGCAATCCATAGTCTCCCCGTAGGCGGGTGTTGTCTCGATATGTGCACTATCCCCCCGATGTCTCACTACGGTAGACCATTGTCTCCTTCCGATACGGTAGTCACACTCCATGGCGATAGGGAGTGTAGTCAGGCTGGCCCTGCTTCCCCCCATCTGCCCATCTCCCATCTACACGAGTTGTATCGTTTGCTATGGTGTCTTCCCCCTTTCCGCATTCGACGAATCTCTCTAGTCACGAGCTTCGCCACGTAGTAGCTACTGTCACCCCCATACGGTACTAGGAAGCGTAGGCTCGCCCTGTTTGCTTGTTTCTAGGGTTGGAGAACATACGGTATTGTACGCCCCCGGAATCCACACCGTTGAAGATAACGAGTTCACATCCCCCCATTAGAGTGGCTTTGCCCCCAAAAGAAGGTTTTGATCAAAACGAGATTTTGCGATCTTTTGAACGAAACTAACCTTTTGATCAAAATGCTTCGTTGTGGTCTCGATTTGATCAAAACTTTTCTTTGAGACATCGCCGCCCTAATTCCCACCAGTACATGGCTGTTGATAGGAGACTTGAACATTACCTCTCTCGCCCTGGCTTTACGATGATGATCTTACACAACTAATCTCATTCATACCGGGCATAAGCAATCAATAAATGATCTTTGTCAGATGCGTTCTACTCCACATACACAAGTTACCAAACGAAGCAACTTTATCGCAAATGAATCTACACTGTTACTAGCGGACTAGAAATGTGAAGGGAGTGGGTCGTAATGGAAACTGAAAATACGGCATAGCCGTGCCAGCACGACTAGAGTACGGATATAGATGATTGGCAATGTCCACTCTCTCCATGAATGCCGACTATTAATGCTACAACCAGAATCTCGTAGTAATTCCTGCATGTAATGGTAATGTAAATCATCCAGGAGTGGAATGTTGTGCTCGATGCATAAAGAATAATCTGCGTCAGGTCCTAGAATAGTATAAAAATTAGTTATCATAGAAAAGTTGTGCATTTGCTGTAAAAGTTTAACCACGACGGGTTAACATTGATACGGTTGACCCCACTGACACTTGTGCGAGAAGAAGGTGTAAACGTTCCTTCTACTCCTTTGTCTCGGGGTGCAGCAAAGCGCCGTTCTCCTCGGCAGTTGTCCCGGCCTCCGACTCGCTCTTGCTGATGGCATGGGCGGCCTTCGCTTGCTGACGCGCACGCTTCGCCTGGAGGCGAGCTATCTTCGCGTCCTTTTCCTCTTGCAGTGTCTGGAATGCACCATAGATGAACGTATTCCTTTTAATCTTAATGTTCCTTCTGTTACGGTCTGCCGTCATGATATTATACCATACACAAGTTGATCTGTTTTGTAGACTTGATACCTTTATGAGGTACTCTTCATTCTCCCTGTTCATCTTATCATGTTGTGCCTTGGCTCGTTTATGATACGATTCCGGAAGAATGCTGAAGTCGCCATTAATGACCCTGCAACGTTCGCTGTGCCCCGTGATCGGGGCTTGATATACGCAGTCCGGAAGATCAGCTTCTGGTGTTCTTTCGACGACGTTTCGAATCGTTCGGAGCGGGCGTTCTCCTTGTACATCTGCAATGAATACATTTATCATGAATGCATGATTTGAACGAATATTTTTCTCAAACCTACTGCGCTCAACTTAACATTCTGTGATCATTTACCGTAGGTAGAGCGGGCTGGTACCTTTCGCTAAACTCAAGAGAACACGGCACGGGGGGTTCATTCAGGCCAGCAGACGCTCCGCGACTTGTGCCTTATCGATTTTCCGACTCTAATGAGACGCATTCCGGTTTTTCCATTTAAGCACACATATAATGCACCAAATTGAAAATCGAATGAATCAGGGATATAGAGAATTTCAAGCTGAACACGATGAGCCATAGAAGTGTGGCAATCCGATGTGTTCCCAGCCCGCAATAGCGCTTAAAGGAGGGGTTCGGGGACCTTCTGAGTCTCATACGTGACTATGTTCAGGTTGTAGAGCTTGAATAATCCAATCGAATGGTGTATCTCACTAAGCATTTAGATGTTTCTATTGTGATAGAGCGTTTAGAACGTCGGGCCTGACGAACAGGGACGGCGCGAAATTCAAATTTCGCACCTGCCATCACATTGGCAGCTTGCCAAATCCTCAGATATCGCGCCCTGTGCACTATAACTTCTATCATTGTTATCCATCAGTGGTTTATTAATCAATTTGTTCCGTTGGCAAGCTGCCAAATTTCGACGCTGAAGGTCTCCGAACCCCTCCTTTAACGTGGAAGCTACTGTTTTTTAAGATACATATCGGTAATTTCCGGTTTTATTAGAAAAGATTTAGGTCCAAAATGAAAAATGTATATGACGATTCCGGTGCAGTTTTTCACGCTGAAAAATATGAACTATAGCACTGAGCTATTTGGCCAAAGCCCCCGGAGGAGTAGTGTTTTCCGCGGAAACTTCGAGAACTAGCCTGCGCATTCACGGTGATATTACGAGAGATTTAAGCCCTAAATGAAAAATGTATATGAGTCCGTCCGCGTAAGGATCGACCAGTGTGCGCACAGCGCCACTTTTCTTCTCCACTGGGGCTCATATTCTGGTTAGAGGTACGTCAGGTGTAGGAAAGATGAAAAAAATTTAGAGTGGCCAAAAATGACCACGGGTGTCGTAGCTGTGCTTGCTCGAAGACACTGTGCTTTTCGCTATAAAAACAAAGTCGAAACCTATTTTTGACCATAACTCAACAACCCTTTGACCAATTTGGGAGTTTTTAGGTAGCAGACTTTTCCGACAATGAGTGCAAAATATTCGTTCAATTTTTTCTCGAATATATGGAAAAAGGGTCCTGGGATTTTTTTCCAGGTAAAACCTGAGGTAGAGCTGAAAAAATGTGTCATGATTTTTGGGGGTACACTTGCTGCAAGGTGGTTAAAACACGGAAAACATGAATTTTCCATCTATTTTCCGTTCTAGTTGGCCAGGAATGCGACAATGGTATGGGGTCAAATGTG
>JACMIG010000005.1:0-90037 GCA_014805385.1 Levipalatum texanum
AAAACAGCTATCGATGTGAGGACGAAGCATAAAGGGATGTAAAAGGGGATGGGGCCGTGGAGGGGGGTTAAGGTTTCATTTAGATACGTGAGTTCAAAACTATGCCCCATCAGCTTTGCCAGCTGGACGCAGCCGCCGTAGGCGGCTGCGGACATCTGGTTATCGATAATTCAGTTATACCTAGTTTTTCGAGCTCTTTCGAATGCGCATAGTCTCGACTGGCCAACACCGGTCCAAACACTTCCCTTGTAAGAAACAATGCAATAGAATAAAATGTTGCACTTCTTTATCATTCGTATCCCTCCTACGTGTTGCAGTTGCGATTGTAGGCAGAGCAGGGCGGAGCCTCGAAGGCGTATGAGTAGTCAGGGACTCGAAGTTGTGGGAAGAGTAGTAGAAGGTGGCGTGTAGCCTGCTGGCTGGCCTGAAATGGAGTTCAGGATTTGATTTCCAGGAGAAGTCTGTACAGTCCGGGTCGAGATGGTAGCAAATGGCGCGTGCGTGGGTTTTCTACACACGCCCTATCTGCAATTCGTTGCTCCTCTGCCGAAATTGATGTGCTCTAACCGAAAAGATCGAGGAAGAACCGTGGAAGTGATAGCATTGATCTGGTTTGCACGGCTTCAAAACGGCAGAATCTATAACAAGATTTGTTTATGCCGTGAGAGTCGATTACCTGCGAGGGCAAAGGATGCATCGGTTCTGTCTAGATAGTAGTAGTCTCCGCTGGTTGTATTACACGTCAGTCCAAGCCAAGAGTGGCCCTGGGCGTAGCTGAGCACGGGAACGGAGTCTAGATCATTGGCATCCTACAAGGCGACATTTCAACAGGTCCTCCCCCCAACTCACCTTCTGAGAGTGAATGCTGACGAGGTAGGCTCCATCCGCGGAGCAAAGACCATTTGCCGCGTCGAACATGACATCTGCTCGACTGGCTTCTTTGAAGCACTTTCCAGGTATTTGATCCGGATAACACTTATATCCTTCTCGGCACACACTGCTGCCTTAATACAATATTGCAATCGAACGGGCACGAAAAGTACTTACCGAGCCAAAAGAGACAGCACAGACTAATGACCTTTAGCAAGATCATTCTTACCAATCGATGAAAGAGACTCCGGTGAAATTTGTACCTTCAGAGGGCGTGCCACTCCCCCATAAGATAAGTTTAATGGCCTCGTGGGCGGGGCAGAACCCGGTCGCATTGTAAGGTTCTCGAAGGCCCGGACAGAAGCTAATCGGAGGGGAGGAAGGGAAAAAGGTGGGAACGATGAAAGACTAACCCCCACTATCAACATGAGGCTTCTTGAAGACAATTCGACCTGTTACGAAGCTTCGTAAAAACGTTCTGTCTTCTGTCTGGAAAATCCGATTTTACGAAGGGGAAGCAGTAGAAGATAGTGGAAAATGCGAGTGTGGGGAAATAAACTATTTAACTCGCAACTAGAATGTATCTTTGAATTAGGTTCTGCGTGTCCCAAACTTTCCAGTCAGACACGGCCGCCGAAGGCGGCTGTCGACGGTTGGTATAGATAAATAGGGCTGAAAACGTGACAAAATATAATAATATTATAAATGTTAAAAACAAGCACCCTTCATGCGCAGAATGGCGGTGTATGGCGCGGTGCACTTTCTCTCGACTTCTTCCCCCATCAACGCGCATTTCTTCATGTCCAGAGAGTAGACAATGGCAAGGCATGCGGTGTTCTGTAATGCGACGATGATTGAGAAACATCTTCCAAGTGGACACTCACGCTGGTGCAGAGCGCACGACAATCTATTTCGCTGGGAATTTCGGTTAACAGCTCCAGTCGAGTCCTCGGTACTTCGGTGATGACGGATTCAAAGTTATCGTATCCAAAAGTGAATGGGAGGAAGAGGAGGAGGAAGAAGAAGGCCATCCTCCCCAAACGTCGAAAAGACCAAACTGAGAGAATGACGGCGGATTCCTTCAAACCCCACCCTCCCCGTAATGCCACATAGCTATTCGGTGATGCTTTATGTCTTTTTCGTATTCGTACTAGGCGACAGAGCTGTGGATCCCCTCCTCAAACCGCTCATTTCCAGGGCGACACTTCCTGATGGGGAAGAGTGTTGACAGGAACTGCTGGGTGTCGTCGTTGTGAACGGAGGCGAGGTGACCGCCCTTCGAGTGAGAGACAACGAGAGAATCAATGAGGAAGGAGGTCGACCCACGATGCAGTTCTTCCGGAAGTTGAAGTCACCAAAAACAGTGCTGCGAGATGAAATGGGAACTTGAGTGATAGGTGTCATTTTTCGAAGAATGCTCCCATGAGTTTGGACCAAACAAAAACTCTAATTGTAAGATATAAAATACACAAATGCCGTTCTCCGCTTTATCAGTTAAATCCCTCCTACATATTGCAGTTGCGATTGTGGGCGGAGCAGGGAGGGGCCTCGCAGACATACGAAAGGTCCTTCCTGAATGTCTCTTCTCTCCCTTCTACAAGGTCTTTGACTCACGCGCAGTTCTGTGTGTACCATCCCGTCTTGAATCCTGAGTACTGCTGGGAGTAAACGCAGCCATTGCCGGATGCAGGCTGCGATGGAGCCCAGTGCGAGTAGTCAAACGGAGTCTGAAGCAGCACCATCTCATTAGCGCGGACACCTTGAGTACCCCGTCAGTCCAAGTCTGCGAAGGCATTCCGAGGCCGAGCCAGTACATCTTCCTGCTGGGGAAGAGTGTTGACAGGAACTGCTGGGTGTCGTCGTTGTGGACGGAGGCGAGGTGGCCGCCCTTCGACTGAGAGACAACGAGAGAATCAATGAGGAATGAGGTCGACCCACGATGCAATCCCTCTCGGCCTGTTTCTGATTCGATGCCAATCCGACTCCCTGGAAGCAGCCTCCAGAGGGGACACAGCGACCTGTGCAACCAACGGGGCTGAATGCCGTGTACTTGGCGAACGAGTTGGGGCAGAAGCAGTTGGCTGAAGAAGGCAATGGACACAAGGAGGGTAGGAAACCAACCATCGCAGAAGGCATCTTCGAACTGCTCGACGATGTCGTCGTTCTTCACTAGTTCGTAACCGGGAGAAGCGACTTCGTCGAGGATGGGGAGTGGGTGGGTGATGATGCCGGAGTAGTCGACGGTGATGATGATGCCGTTCTCGTACTTGAAGGCATAGGCCATTCCTGTGGGACTGGCGTAGTCTTCGCTTTCTCTGAAGATCATTCGAGTGCCGGAGAACGGAGAGTTCGAACCGGTATGAACTGGCGAAGAGGACGATGGCCTTGCGGGACTTCTTCGCAGGAGGATTCACGTTGTACTGGCCCATGGCTGTGACGATGGCCCTGAAATCACTTTTCTATAGTCATGAACATGAATTGGTCCAACGCTTCGATGTTCGTTCCGAACTGATCCTTGAAGGGGAGGTCGATGTTGACGGCGATGTCCTCCGAGTTGATTGAGTTTAGGCCATAAACAACCTGCAAATGGGAAGTTATCCTCAGGGACATCAGATATTTGACCTCGGCTTCATTGGCGTAAACGATGATTCCAGCCCGCACTTCCGTCCGATTCATATTCAGATTTGTTAGAGTCGTTCGAATGGTCGATCGGACCTAAGAACTGAATGACTTGAATTTCTGGAGTATAAGGCACGTCAAGAAGGCCGTTCTTCGCCATGGAAGAAGAGGAGTCGACGAGGAAGAAAATGTCGAGCCAGACGGAATCCATGGAACAGTCCCCACACGCTGAGATGTTGGCTGCCGGAGTTGGTTCGGGAGTGGAAGGGATGGTTGTAGGCAGTGTAGAGGGTGGCGTGTAGCCTGCTGGCTGGCCTGAAATTGAGTTCAGTTTTTGATTTTCAGGAGAAGTCTGTACAGTCGGGGTCGAGATGGTAGCAAACTGCTCGTGCGGCGGTTCCACCGCTCCCAGTGCACCCATATACCTGTAATGCACCCTTGCTACATTGACTACGTAAAGTGCGGATACCACAAACGGTGATGCATGACCGTGATAGTGATAGCACTGTGTAGGATCGCACGGTTTCGACACGTAAGGGGCTAGAATTGAAGGGGTAAGAGAAATTGAGTGGGTCTATTACAGGAGAGAGGGAAGGAGGAATCGGTTCCGTCTTGATAGTAGTATTCGCCGCTGGTTACATTGCACACAAGCCCAACCCAGTAGTGTCCCTGGGTGTAGCTGAGCACGGGAACGGTGTCTAGGTCATTGGCTTCCTGCAAGGCGACCTCTCTACAGGCAGTCTCCCAACTCACCTTCTGAGAATGAATGCTGACGACGTAGGTTCCATCCGCGGCGCAAAGACCACTTGCGACGTCGAACATGACTTCTGCGTGATTGGCTTCTTTGAAGCACTTCCCTGGTATTTGATCCCCATAGCACTTGTATCCTTGCCGGCACACACTGCTGCCTGAATGCAATATAAAAATTGATCGAGCTCGAAAAGATACTTACCGATCCCAAAGAGACAGCACAGAGTAATCACCTTTAACAAGATCATTCTTACCAATGAATGAAAGAGACCCGGCGAAATTTGTACCTTTAGAGGGCGTGCCACTCCCCACATAAGATAAGTTTAATGACCTGGTGGGCGGGGCATACCCCGGTCGTATTGCAACAGAGCTCAGCGTCTGCGTTTCACGGTTGTCGTACTATTTTCGCGTTCCCGAGCCCTGATTGAATCTCTTTGAAGACGCCCCCAAGACAATCAAATGGCAAGAAGAAGACAACGGCCTATTAATGGGTCCAGTGGGACAGTCTGACAGTGACGAATTTGTGCGTGTGCTGTGGTGCGGATTGTGTATGGAGTGAGTGAATGCCCTTCCAGTCTTGGCTTGAGGCTTCGCTTCGTTCACAACGGGCGGAATCCTCAGGTGCCTTCGATGTCTACTACTTACTAGTTCGCTTTGATGTAGTGCATGTTGTTTTCGTACCACGATCTTATTGTAAGAACAAGAAAAGGGAGGCAGAACTCTTTATCATGCACATCCCTCCTACATGTTGCAGTTGCGATTGTAGGCAGAGCAGGGCGGAGCCTCGCAGGCGTACGAGTAGTCATTCCTGAGGGACTCCTCTCTCTCATCCAATGTTGTTTCCACTCACGCGCAGTTTGCTGTGAACCATCCGGTCTGGAATCCAGAGTACTGCTGTGAGTATACGCAGCCATTGCCTGAGGCTGGCTGCGTTTTAGCCCAGTGCGAGTAGTCGAAGGGAGTCTGAAACATTTGATATTATCGACACGGAAAACCGGAGAACACGTATATCTCCCTATGGGGGAATGAAGTCGTGGATCAATGAAAGTCATTATCCAGAGGAGTATTCTCCATTTCCATGTTTTAGGCGAATAGTAGTGTCACCCCGTCAGTCCAAGTCTGCGACGGCATTCCGAGTCCAATCCAGAACATCTTCTTGCTGGCGAAGAGATTTGTCACGAACTGCTGGGTGTCGTTGTTGTGGACGGAGGCGAGGTGACCACCCTTCGACTGAGAGAAAACGAGAGACAATTATAGAGGGAGAGAGAGGAGCTCACCAGACAGTCATTCTCCGCCTGCTTTCTGTTCGATGCCAATCCGACTCCCTGGAAGCAGCCTCCAGAGGGGACACAGCGCCCTGTGCAGCCATTGGAACTGAAGGCCGTGTAGTTGGTGAACGAGTTGGGGCAGAAGCAGTTGGCTGAAGGAGATATTGGCATGGCGGAGGCAAGGAGTCCAACCATCACAGAAGGCTTCTGTGAACTGCTCGGCAATGTCATCATTCTTGACTAGTTCGTATCCAGGAGAGGCAACGTCATCGAGGATGGGGAGGGGGTGGGTGGCGATGCCCGAGTAGTCGACGGTGATGATGATGCCGTTCTCATACTTGAAGGCATAGGCCATGCCCTTGGGACTGGCGTAGTCTTCGCTTTCTCTGAATATCGTCTCATTGCCGGAGAACGGAAAACTCGAACCGGTATGAACTGGCGAAGAGGACGATGACCTTGCGGGACTTCTTCGCAGGAGGATTCACGTTGTACTGGCCCATGGCTGTGACAATAGCTCTACAAGCAATATTTATAACCATTAAAGCGAATTCGTCAGACGCTTCGATGTTCGTTCCGAATTGGTCCTTGAAGGGAAGGTCGATGTCGCCGGCGATGTCCTCCGAGTTGATTGCGTTCAAGTCGTAGACAACCTGACAATGAGAAAGCGTATCTAAATAAATGATCGAGTGTCAGACCTCGGCATCATTGGCGTACACGATGACACCAGCCCTCACTTCCGGGCGACTCATATTCAGATTCGTCAGCGCCGTTCGAATCGTCGATCGGACCTAAGGACTGAATGATATGAGAAGGGGAGTGGGAGGTACATCTAGAAGTCCGTTCTTCGCCATGGACGATGAGGAATCCACGAGGAAGAAGATGTCGAGCCAGACGGAATCCTTGGAACAGTCCCCACAGGCCGAGATGTTGGCTGCCGGAGTTGGTTCGGGGGTGTTTGGGGAGACCCAACTTGGAAGGCCTGGAAAGGGGATCGGTATTGGTATTCGAAGAGAATCGATCACAGTCTTCGTCGTTATGGTAGCAGACAGCGCGTGCGGAGGTTCCTAAAGGCGCTGTGCATCCATATACCTGAAATGGGCATTGTGGCCGGACAAGAGTTCGGTTACCACAAAGGGATCTGTTTTGCCATGATAGTGATAACAGTTCGACGGATCGCACGGTTTCGCCACGGCAGGAGCTTGAATTATATGACTAGTTGATGACAATTGGGGTTCGAATACATGCAAGAGCGAAGGATGCATCCGTTCCGTCTTCATAGTAGTAGCTGCCGCTGGTTGTATTACACGTCAGTCCAAGCCAATAGTGACCCTGTGGGTAGAGGATGGGGACGGTGTCAAGATCATTGGCTTCCTGCAATGCGGCATTGAATCGGTATTAGAAGTTGTGTGGAATGTGGATAATACCTGCCGTGAGTGGACGCTCATGATGTTGGTACCGTCCTTAGCGCAAAGTGCGCTCGTCTCGTCGAAAAAGACATCTGTACTCGCCGCAACTTTAAAACACTTCCCGGGCACTTGATCTCCGTAGCACGTGTATCCTTCCTTACACAAACAGTTTGCTGAATGACATTTTGTTGTGAATAAAATAATCTTGTAAAAGTAACTAACCGAGCCCGAAGAGAGTGCATAGAACAACAGCGTGTAGCAACTTCATTCCTAGCAATGAAAGAGCGAATTGATGGTGACACTATTTGTCGCCTTATATGGGAAGGGCCAAACCCATGGAAATACATTTTATGGCCTTTTCGCGGGGAAAGCGCCGGTCGTAATGCGAAAGAGCTCCGTCTCTGCGTTTCACGATTGTTGTAATATTTTCTCGGTCCCGAGCCTTGATTTTATCTCTTTGATGACATTTCAAATGATAGTGAAACGGTTTATCGGAGACAATGGCCCCATTAATGGCTCCATTATGGTAAAATAGCAATGACGCATTTCAGTGTGCGCTGTGGTTGGATTGTGAGTGGAAGGAAGTGAATGCCCCTCCAGTCTTGGCTCGAGACTTGGCCTCTTCCACCACGGGCGGCAGTCTCAGCGCCTCCCTCGCGTCGTTGCGGAGCGCCTTGAATGGAGTTAACGCTGATAACAATTCCCCTTCCGGGGTCACCCTCCAATACGATGGAGTCTTGGCGAATGAAATTATCGAGGGAACCGAGGAGTGGTAGGTGAAGAGAAGCTGCAGGGGAGTTCCCCATTAGTTCCACCCCTCCTTCCAACCATGCCGAGTAGACGAAGGTACGGAAAGACCCAGGGAGCAAAGCAAGTCGGGTTGAAGATCATTGCGATGAAGAGGGAAGCGACGGGGACGCAGAAGGCGAGGAGGGAGTTGCTCATCTGGGGAGTCTTCTGTAAGCGTGAAAGAGGAAGAGGGAACCTGGCTGATGAGAACGCGGACTATGCGAACTTTCGCTTGAGATGCCGCCGTACCGATTTCGTGGTCCTTCTGTATTGGCTTCTGATTCCCGTGCCTAATACCCGCTGTCAATTTGACGGAGTGAAAACACTTCAGTTCTCGAAAATAGGAGACCAATCTGAGCCCTGACCATTATCCTCCTAATGGCCAGCAGGGAAAGAGTCATGCACGTGGGGACGATGGGGATGACGAGGACGATCGTCGCCCCGAGGTCGATCATTGCTGAGCACCACTCTGGCTCCAAGACGTGAACAGGGTACCATAGATGAACTGCCCGATCTGCTCTTCCCTGCCGTAGACGACGATGGAGGGGAAGGACCTCGTCCAGTTGAGGCGAGGAGTCTCAATGAAGGAACAGTGACAAAGGTCGTGAAGTGACAAACCTGGAGTTCCTCCTCGCTGTTCTCCATTCCACCTCCGAATGTAGCCATGGTCACACAGTTTGTGAGCATGAGAGCGAAAACAACGGAGATAATCGTGCGCTGCGTTCTTCTGGATATTTTCAGGGCACTCGAATGGATGAGGAGAGTTTGGTGGATGGAGATCATCATGAGGAAATGAGCAGCACAGAAGGCAGCGATTATGGCGGCTTCCACTGCCTGATCGAGACTGGTTGTTCAGTCATTCCAAGTACCGACCAGAAAGGTGGCAGGTGGCAGGCCGATTCCACAGAGAAGTCCGTTGCAGATGAGGGCAGGGATCGGGTGGATGGGGTAGAGGGTGTAGGCGAAGCACATCCAAGCGTCTGCTATCCACATTCCCACCTGTGCATGATGGCTGTACAAGAAACTCCAATTATTGTATGGTAGAGGGTTACAGGAGCATTGTAATCGAATCCAAGATAGCGATTTTTAAAACTCATTTTAGAACTTCGATATTACTTGGTGTGCGATGCAGCCGATCTTGAAGTCGACATGGAGGTGCGGGGAGTGTTTGTAGTAGAGGTAGACGAGGACGGGATGGAAGGTGAACAACGCTACCGACCCGTAGACACGAGCGAGACTGAATGAGATCAATGAAATGTTGGTTTTGGAGGAGCGAACATCTTGCAGAAGTGTATGAAATGGAGTCTATCGACGTCCAGGCCGTACGGTAACACTTCGAGAGACATTGACTGTTATGGATGTGTGGCTGACGGGAAGGATATTGCTGCTACCATGGCAGGTGATATGTTGTCCTTTACAATTAGTCTGCGCAAATGCTATCATAATCATTCATATAACTTGACAGCTGTTCATCATTGTGGTCTGCATGGTGGCAACGATTGTGGCAGCATTTCAGCTTCCATCAATTTGAGGGATATTCGAGTAGAACTAGTGTTCGATTGGAGCGGACGACTAACCGAAGTAGCATCCTGAACGATAATCAATGTAGACTCTGATAAGAGGCTAATCTGTAGTGACCGGAGGGCGCGGCAATTGGAGTGAGGGAAGGGAGATCGATTGTGTCCTTCGAGTGGACACAATGTGGAACGATGAACCGCTCTGTCTGCAACCTTCGTAGTATGAGGGGCGGCCGAGATCCGCCATTCTTACCATGGAGGGGCGAGTCGATGTCGTTGTCTACGGGGCAACCGGATTCACGGGAGAACGAATACTCCAAGTATTCGTGGAAAGCGATCTGTTCAAGGTTGGCACTGTCACTTTCCATTGTTTCTCTCTTCCCTTTTATCCGCGAGCTAATACAATAGAAAAGGGACTGAAAGATAATAAGATCTCCTCTGATATAGGACAAGCCCATAGCAGTCTCCGGTCGCAGCGAGTCCAAGCTGCAGAAGCTTCTGGACGATATCGCAGAGAAGACTGGTCCATTCCTTGTCTTTCTGTCACAATACCGTTTCCCCTCAGGAAGGCCGAGTGTCCGTTCCCTGCCAATCTTCGTTGCCAGTACTGACGATGCCGAGTCGCTGGCTGCGATGGCACGAGGGACGAGACTCGTCATCAACGCCGTCGGACCTGTGAACACCCTTTGGAGCCGGAATGAACTCCTCTTTCAGTTCCGCCTGCACGGAGAGCCCGTCGTGAGGGCGGCTGTGGAGAACGGGGCACACTACATTGACGTGGCTGGAGAACCGGCGGTAAGCGACTTTAGTATTTAAAAAAGTTTAAAAAATAAGATGCACAATTGCAGTTCATCGAGAAGATGCAGCAACAGTACGATGGCCTTGCGCGTGAGAAGGGAGTGTGCGTGGTGGGGGCGTGTGGGTGAGAGTCTATCCCCTCATTCCACCCAGTGACTCCCTCCCAGCTGGGACTGCATCCCCTGCGACCTCGGGGTGGATCTGCTCAAGCGGAAGTTCGACGGCACCCTCGCCTTCGTAGAAACTGTCATCCAGCATCATCGGGGACCGGCGGTTGGCCCTTTCCTCCTTCTCCATTGAGTGAGAACAGGGCTACTCCTTCAACGCCACGACCTTCGAATCCCTCATGCTCGGCCTTTCCTCCATGGAAGAGGACGACCTCGGCGGCGTCAGGAGGAGCATCATGCCACAGAAAATGCCGAAGACAAAGCATCGCCCACCCGAACGGTATCTTATCATTCGATGTAGTGTAGGGAGGCACGTGGGAGGAAGCGACCCGCTTTATGATCAGATAAATATAGTAACTCTGTGCGAAAAAAATACAGAATCCAGAGGGCGTACCGCGTTTATTTCGTAGGGTGACCGTTGATTTCTGGGACAATAAATTTCATGGTTGTAGTCCGACGCTGTGGCACTTGAAGGAGAAGCACCTCTACACGTGGACACTTCCCTTCGTGGGCGCTGACAAGGCAAGTCCCAGTCTATCTTCCTTTAGAAATCATCAGATTCTTTCCAGCCGACTGTCCAGAGATCCCAGTACTATGACTACGTAGAGAACGAGAAGTGGCCTGTGCAGGTGTCGACGTACTGCGCAATGAGTGAGGGAATCCTCCGACAGCTTCATGATAACCATGCAGGCTCATTATTCTGGGCCTCGGCCGTGGCTGCGTGGATGGCCTCCATCTCAGTCCTCAGCTCGTACGAAACACCCCGCAAGTTCCTCATGAATCACCCCGAACTCGCGTCGGGATACACTTTCAAGGTGATGTTCTATATCCCCTTGCACAAGGACATCTTTCCCTTCCAGACGGCCGGTCCAAGCCAGGAGCAAATGGAGCAGTCGTCGTGCTCCTTCTTTGTCTTCGGGACAGGATGGGAGAGGGGAGAGCGGCCGGGGGACGAGACAACTCCGAGAAGGAAGGTCTGCGATCTCTTTGATCCCTGACCGCCCATGTCCCAGGAGGCCCTCGTCTGCCGTGGCCCTGACCCTGGGTACATAGGGACTGCAGGCTGCGTGGCCTCTGCCACCCTGGCCATCCTCAACGACACGGCCTCCCTCCCTCCGAGGTGCCCCCTCCTCCCTCTCTATCCACTCCTCCGCACTCTCAGCGGCGGCGTCATCACTTCCGCCTCCGCCTTCGGCAACACCAACATCTACGAGTATCTGCGCCAGTTCGGAATTACCTTCGAGTTCCTGCCCACGGAGCTGAGCTCCAAGATGTGAACATGCATATTAAAGGAGGGGTCCGACGACTTTTGAAGTTTGCAAACTAATGAGAGGTTCGAAACGAGCATGAAAAATGCATTGAAACGATGCCAACATTTCTGCGAACAGGCGATTTGACGAGGAGTTAGAGATGAAAAACAATAGACCCCTGATCTCAGGGGAAATTTTGGCATCGTGCCAAAACGAGATAACCGAGGATTTCCGACCTTCCGTGATTTTCACACACTGCTTTCATACTTCTCACGTACAATAACATGGGACGGAATCAATATTTTTGACATTTGATTTTGGAAATTGCATATTCAGCTTTTGGCAAGATGCCAAAATTTGAATCCCTGCGCGGTCAATTGTTTTCATCTCTATCTCCTCGCCAAATCGCATGTTCGCAGAAATTTTGGTACCGTTTAATGCATTTTTCATGCTCGTTTCGAATCTCTCATTAGTTTACAAACTTCAAAAGTCGTTGTACCCCTCATTTAAAAATGTATGACATACCGACAATGATAAACGATCGCAAATAAAGTCTCACTATATTTTTGGAGAATCCCCTTGATACCATCATCGAAGGTGATCATTTTTTTGTAAGACTGAGTGAGAGTGGGAAAACTCGGAGAGATTTGTGCGAATCGGATGTTGGTGCTGGATGCACGGTGGAACTAAACCGTCGAGGCAAAAAGTTCAAATATGAACGATGAAGTGCGTTTCTGAAATGGGATAGATTCACGTTGTTGTGGCTCTGTCACCTGTAGCTCTTCGTGGTGGCTATGAGAACTATCCCTTGTACCGTCGCGTGCGTTCCCAGCACGGCTAGACCGGCGATGGGAAGTACTGAACAATAAATGTATTCGAAAACAAGAAATATAGAGTACCGCTGGAAGTGAATCCTATCGCCAGCTGGGCCATAAAGAGGAGAGCCGGTCCGACGATGCAGATCATTGGCACGGAGCACTGGAGTATGGTGCCAGTGACTCTTTGGACTCGAGGGGAGGGGGAGTGTTTTCATAGATGGCATATTTCACCTGGTGTACGAGCGCCTGTGTTAGGGCCTTCTGGAGACTCCGAGTCCGTTCACTCATGAGTGTGCTGTGTGAAAGTGTGTGGTCGATATGCAGGCAGAGCTGATGGGGTGATATCGTTAAAATATATAGAACAAGAGACTCACGATCAACGAGAAGAGAATGATGAAGGCCATGGACGGAAGAGCAATGGCAGCTACGGTAGTCATGTTGGAGTTATAGCAATCGAGTTGATCGCGTTCACTCGCTGGCCATGTTGAGTAGTACTGAACGAAGCGTTTTCCACAAGGCGGCATGGCTCTTGCCTTGTCTATTGTCTCCAGCCGCTTCTGTGGACTATCGTGAAGGATCTAAAAGAATAGTTGAATGCTCTGGCTAAAGAAAGGTTACCGGTATAACCACGATGAGTGAGTTGTAGTAACAGAAAATGATCAAGTGCAGGGCGAAACTCTGCCAACGACTGAGCAAGTAGCGGCGATTCAGACGCATTACTGCCTGTATGAAAGAGATTCGCACATTCTCCATCATCTTCCAACCTGGTGCCGAAAGATAAAGCACGGAACCATGACCCAAATGTTGACTAGAACTCCTTGTATTGATATCAACTGCAATTGAGGAGAACCTTGACTGGGATAGGAAGCTTGACCAAGTTGACGTGGAGTGAGAGGCCGACAAGTCGGTAGAGAACCCCCATGGAGTAGCCACAGGGGGCAGGGAAGCCAGGGACGGGCGCGAACAGAATGTTAAGGTCGAGTTCTGTCAGCATGCAGACGGCCTGGAAGAATGGGTTAGTTTTGAACGAAAGATTTTTGAATGCTCTCACCACGACGACAATGAGGTGTTTCTTGTAGGCCTGCGACGATTTGTCCGTGTGGAAGACGACGAGGTGGAGGGCCACGAGGTTGACGGCGACCGAGAGGAAGGAAATGAAGACATGGAAGTAGAAGGAGACGGAGATGAGAAGAGGACTGTTGGGAGGGATCGACAAGTCGTCGATCGGGGAATCCATGCCAAATGAAAGATCTCACAGTCTTGGGTCGCGACAGCTGATTCTCATGTCCGTAATTATCCGTGATGAAAACAATTCTTTGTGGTATGCACTCACCCTGAATAGCCTATATTCGTCACCATGCTTATATAGAAGGCTTGTTTACGGTTCCTGGGTACATCTTTGTGCCGTTCGTCACAACTCATACGGAAGTGCGTCATTATCACTTACAATATTTCGATACTATTCATATTTTGGCTTTTTTTTTCAAAACCACTAGATACTCAAACACAAAAATTGTTCCTGTGAATAGCAGACGCACATTTTTCGTCAAGCCCATTTCGGATGCTATGTACAACAACAAAGACCAAAGTTTACTTCCACCCCTCCCTCAAAGCAATCCCTATCCGAATTGTGCTCGAATGTATGCATGATAAGAAACACTCGAAAGGATTTGGAGATAATGAGAAGGACAAAAAATCGTAGTCAACATTGCCGTTTGTATGAGCAGTGGTTAGACGTAGATTGAAGGGGCAGAGTATCTTCTGTGGCCACGTGGGACGAAAGTGTGATTGCAGGACACAATGAGTAGACACGATCGCAATTGTGCTGCTCTCTATAAAACGAGACCTTTGCCACTGTCCGCGTTGCCCTCCCACCCAAATCTCATTGTCAGTCAGCAATTGCTTCTACTATGCATCAGCTCAATTTCCACGGCATCACAGACACGCTCAAGTCCGAGCATGCCAAGGTCAGAGGATTCCTAGTAATTCACTATGATCTCCTTATAGTTTGCCGGAGCTTTCGACGTGGCAGCAGTCGCATTCCGAGAGGCAGAGCAATTTCTGAAAGTAGAAGATCTCTCCAAGTGGAACAAGGTTTAGAGATGTTTTGAGTAAACGTGAACTGCTTTCTCATTGAGGGAGCGCAGAGTTCCGATGGAGACAGTGTATTCGAAGACCTTCCCCGACGGAAAATATTTCGCTTCCCAGGTATCGGCCATAATGGCAAGGAATATGCGCAATCAAACAGGTCACCGGGGATCTGAACGTCGATCAACTCGTCACTGATGCTTGGAATGTCAGTTAATGATTTGAAAATCAATTTACGCTGCGTTTAGGGAGTTGAGAAGATTCCGAGGTGGAACGATCAAATTGAAAACTCAAGCTACGTTGTCAATCTGTCCGATAACGTCGACATTATTGCAGTGAGCAGTGATTTTTTTACTTTTGATGGCGGAAAATGGAGATATTGGTTTGAAATTAAAAAAGTATTGCAAGGAACCACAACGGTGCATAAATTTCTCCAATCTTTCTCTGCAAAGCGGCTGATATGTATATCTACCGCTTGCCCACGGCGAGTTCGCGTCAGCAAGCTCGGACCACCCACGTCCATCCCACGAAGCTCTAAGCGCAGACAACAATAAGGCCGTTGTGAAAAACATGATCTTCTATGGAAATATTTGCATCGTTGTTGTTCTTGGCAATAAACATGTCTTATTGAGTACGGCATGGTTAGAATGGGGACGATCAGTGCTCGCGACTTCGTTGTTCTCCGGATTCGACGACCGCTTCCTGGAGGTAATCAATTAGTCTGAGCCCTATGCGAGTTGACTTCATTCCAGGCGGCTGGATTATCGCCCAGCGATCTATCGAAATCCCCGAGGTCCCAGAGAAGAAAGGAATTGTTCGGTAGAACCATAATCTCTCCATCGCTATCAGTGATTCCTCTTCAGTGGTCGCATCCACATCACAGCATAGAGCTTCGTCCCCCACCCTCAGCACCCGAAAACCAAGACGATCATCACTTCCATAAGTCGCTTCGACCTTGGAGGATTCATCCCGACCTTCCTCATCAATCAAATCATGCCGAAGATCATCATCACCGAGACCGAGGTCAACAAGAAGCATTGGAACGATCTTGTTGCTGCCCAGTAGAATGTTGTGTACATGACATGGAGATAAAAATATGGAGACCAGAAACGACTAAGAGGGATGGACTATTCTTGATAGAAATTTGGTGAAAGATTGCACGATTGAATGCATATTAGAAGCACGAGGATTGCTCGCTTGAAAACAATTTATGTTCAGGACATTCTTGCGTTGCATTGATTGCACCTCCTGATGAAGGAAGAGCGCGCGCCGGTACTGCAGGATTCGTTGTCTCCATCGCCCACGCAGACAGAGCTCGTTTCTTGCGAGTGAAGAGACGGAGTGATTTTCGATGGTGCCACCAGCACACAAGTTCCTCCATCGGAAGACGCACCGCTTGCAATGAGCATAAACCTAATCCTTTAGAAAGATATATCCTTCAATTGTTAGTTTCAAAAAGTGAATTGTAATTGTGAAAAAGTTGGACAGAAGATAATGAAGTCCCATTGAATGCTCTTCTGATTTCATTACTTAACAAAGAAGCCACTCCGATTAGAACAGTGCAATCAATGCACGAGGAACTTCCAATCATCTCGAGCGTTATAAAGAAGAGCGTGCTTTCATTTCAACCACTACTCTCAGCACTAGCCGGCACACTTTCTTCACTACTCCAAATTCCATAGTTGGTAAACTTACAGCGATTACAGTTGCTCCGATGCAGAAGCGCTTGCGTGTCTTTCCTCCATCGGATCTGAATGAACTGAAGTCGCAGTTTCTTCCTACTGGTTAGTTTGCTCATATTTGTTTATTGTAATGCACCAATGTTTCAGATGAGGCGTCATGGCATCCGGCTAACAAGGAACTGAACAATGTCATTCACACCATGGAAGAGAGCGAATGGGGAACGAGGACGAACGAAATTGCCTCATATGGCCGATATCTGGCTATAATCAACACCAATCCGAATGCCAGGTGATCGTATTCCTCTCGACTCTTTACGGTACAATTGCAGTCCTTACTTCTCTCTCATCGCTCCATCGCCCGTTGACCACAATAAAGAGGAAATGAAGCAAGCCCTGAGCAGCTTCTTCGATTTCATCAAACCGCGCTTGGATCTCAACGGCTATGTTACCTCCATTACTCATGATTCAAGTGTACAAACGCAGGTAAGGAAGATCAGAAAAGTATTCAAGAAATTAATTCCAGTTCGTCGAAGTACTGAAAGAGAAGGGCATCGAGTTCAGTATCAGCCATTTTACCAACTACGTGATGAGCAAAAAGCAAGCTGAGGACTTCCAGTCTTTCATGGTAACAGGCGAAAAGGGACAGTATTGAACGAAGTGAAGGACACTGCGGTAATGGATCTTCAATGTGGATTCGAAGTGGTGTCAAGCCCAGAAGACATTTCTCGATACTATGAACAGATTCATGAGAACTGGTCGTTCAGCTACACTGAGCAGGCAGAGTCAATCAAGTGATTCTTCAAAGTTAATTGAAAGAACACAAGGCTGCAGGGATAGACTCCAGCGTTTTCCTGCTGTGGGAATTCGTGAGATTTCCAGTGGAAAGCTCGTGGCATGGATGATGTGCTACCACTGGGCCTTGGTAACTTCCGTCGATCGTTGGCGTAACTTGGAAATTTCCAGGAGCTCAGCAACCTCTTCGTTCTCCCTGAATATCGCTCCAGAAAATTCGGAGAAATTGTGACAAATCTGCTAATCGCGGAAATGCTGAAGTTTGTCGTCTGTTGTTTTTGTTTTAAAAATCCATTACAGGAAGGGCTTCCGAATGTCGATCTCAATCGAGGACACAAACACAGGTGGAATCCGGTGAGGCCTCTCTCTCGTAAACATGACTTTATTGTCTCTGTAGATACTACTCGAAATATCCCTTCGTCTCCCCCTTGATGGAAGTCGACGGAACTCCCGTCAGGAGTACCTTCTTCATGATTACCAAAGCAAAGTGAACCAACTGAATTATAGCAGGAAGATCATCGAATGTCTTGATTCATATTTTTACTCGCTTAGAAACAATAAAGTTGAACAGGGAAAGGATTTTCTCGCCCCCAAAGTGTGTTCGTGTTATTTTCTGCTGTAAAGGTCAATGCAGATAAAAGCACGGTGTTGAATGACCTTGTCTAGGAGCAGTTCGAGATCTATTGCGAGAGAAGGGTGTTACGATCGCTACCGCCATTTCACAATCACATTCACAAAGAAACAATGCTAACTATTCTAACAATTTATACACTGAATCCGCTCCGAATTCAATGATCTCTGAACATCGATCGTGAATCCTTCATATATTCTGGAAACACCGCCTCGACTTGTTCATCGCCTCTAAAGGTAGGGACCGCAACGTGATTCACAAAACGTCTCCCAAAAATGCTCGAAATTAGGCTCATCGTTTAGCCATGGGCTTGACAATGATCATACTTTTTACCGTTTCTCGATATCTCAATGCATTGGCGAGATATGCCTCGAAAACTAGCTCGCGTCGATTGTGGGGAAAGGGGTCAAAAGGCGGGCCGCAACGCGGCCAATTGGGCGCGTCGCAGGCGGAAATGAGTTCGTTTCACGCGATTCAAAATGGCACCTCGTGGAATGCACCAAATTTGCCGATCAAGTGCTCATTTTGAAGCTCTTTAAATTCTCTACAACGAGCAAACTGGGCAAGTATGCTCCGAAACTCGTTGAATTAGCCCCACCTCGAAAACTGATGGAGTCCGAGAAAGATACGTTTTTTCTGACCAATTTTGAGCTATTACAATGTGCTCTGTTCGACTTTGCCCAGTTTCTAATCGATGTAGAATTGAATAAGCTCCAAAATGAGCCTTTGATAGACTCATTTGGTGCAGTATTCGAGGTGCCACTTAGATCGGACCGTTTTTCAGCCATTTCATGTCCCCCCCAAAATGGGCGGAGCTTGCGGCCCCTATCTAAAGGGATACAGCAATCGAAAGGGCAACTTCCCATCATCTTGAGCACCATGAAGGAGAGAGTGGTTTCATTTCGACCACTCCGATCCTTGTGATAGTCCGTCCGCCATTCTCTCTCGCTTCGTTCTCCAAATTCAATGAAGGCAGCCAGGAAATGTAAGTTATAAGACGGCATACACAACTGTGACCTGTTGCAGTGCTTCCAGTCCAGAAGCACTTGCGTATCTTTCGAAATGTTCCATCAGAAATCAACGAACTCAAGTCGCAGTTTCTTCCTTCCAGTATGTTGATACAGAAATTCATTGAATTTCCTCATATATTTAGCCGACGCATCATGGCATCCTGCAAACTTTGAACTGTATAATGCCATTCGCACAATAGAAGGAAGTGAATGGGGAGCGAGGACGACTGAAGTGGCCTCGTATGGACGATACCTGGCTGTATTCAACACCAATCCGAGGGCCAGGTCATATTTTGATCTCTTCAATCCGTAACAATTCCATAGCAGCCCCCTCCTCTCTCTCATGGCACCCTCGCCATTTGAGTACAACAAAGATGAAGTGAATGAAGCGATGGGAAACTTCCTAGAGGTCGTTAAACCGCGGCTGCTAAATCGACAAGACATTTTGACGGTTATTATTCACGATGAATTGATGAGACAGCAGGTAAGATGTATCTTCATGCGTACGAAAAACATTTTTGTTAGATCGCTGAAGCTCTGGATTGAATGAGTTTCCTGGCCTCTGTTGATAAAGTTTTTTTATTATGAGAAATTGAACTAAGTTTAGGGCATAACTCCAATGTTTGCTCCGTGTGGATTCGAATTTGTGACAAGACCCGAAGACATTTCTCAGTATTATGAGAGGATTCATGGCAACTGGTCTTTCAGACATGCTGAACAGGCCGAATCAGTCAAGTCATATTTATTTTGCTATCAAAGGTTTCGAGTACTTTAGGGAGCGACTGCAGCATCTTCCTGCTGTTGGGATTCGCGAGACGACTGGAGGCGATCTTGTCGGATGGATAACCTCCTACCACTGGGCAATGGTTACATTTTGACTTGAATTTATCATACGGAACTCGTAAACCATTAGGAACTCAGCAACGTCTTCGTTCTCCCAGAGAATCGCTACATGAAGTTCGCAAACGTTTTGACAAACTTGTTGATGGCGGAAACTGTGAGGTTTGTTTGTGGTGATTCGGCGTATGAAATTGCTGTAGAAGGGACTTCCGACCTTCATTTTCAATTGAAGACAGCAACCGAGGAGGAAATCGGTGAGCATGATTAGAACTTCCTCGAGCCGTGAATAACGCAGATTCTACACTTCGAATCCGTTTACTTCAATGTTGAGAGAAGCCGACGGAAGTCCAGTCAAGTGTGCCTACATCAAATTCGCTAAATTGAAGTAGATAAATCAACTGCGATGATCAGATAAATTCGTCTTGTTGGACATCCAGTCCATTCAAATCAATGATCACGTTTGTTCTGTCCAAGCAATAAAAATTCATAACGATCAGATGTTTCCCGCCATTCTCGTGTCCGATAACAGATTCAACGTGAGCATCGACGAATCTGCGAGTGTTTCATCCGGTCCATTTCCATCCTGCGGACTCATCCTTCGATGGCCTCCTCCTACTGCTCGCCCGATGGAGTCCCTCTCACCATCGGCAACTCGCCTGAGAAGGAGCGGTAAGATCATTGTGATTCGTGGGGGTTTCTCTTATGATCAGCCATCCATCTCTCCTTCTCAATCGCTGCTCTAATTACACTCATGAACAAGGCGAGAACCCCACCCACTGCCCCTTTCCCTTTCCCACTCGTATTTGCTGCTTTTTGATCTCTGTTTTGGTTATGTGGTGCCTTTAGCTGCAGGGCCGTTAGGGAATGAGCGACCGGGGATGGGGCTGTTCGAACGGATAGTGGCTACTCTTCTCTGCAGGTTTGCCCCCGATTCTCCCCTCCTTGACTCTTCTACCAGAGGAGACCTCGTCAAGGACCAAGGCACCCACGAACCATGCTCCTTTCGCGACCTGGTCTGGTATCTCCACGTCCTGGGATTGCTGGAACTTTCAGATTCGATACTCGACGTGTGGCGAGAAGGCGATGATAGCCACGTCGTTATTACTTTGTGTTATGATCGGTGCGGAGGTTGTAATGAAGTAGTGATTCTCGTTGTTCTTCCAGGGGCTCTCCGTCCCATTTCCGCAGTACTCACGGGATGGCTGGCGGGAGAGATGATGAGGGTATTATGAAACACGCTTCCTGTTATCACAATAACATCAGGATTCATCCGATTTGGACGAAGCCGCCATTAGTATTACGCGGCTGAATTATTATCTCCTGCTCACAGGATTCGCTAATGCCTTGCTGCCCTTTTTGCAGGCTAGTTTTGAATTTCCTTCTTTTTGTGTCAGATAATGCGTTGCAGAAGTACCTGATGTCGCGGGCGAGCTCTTCCATCACACGTAAACTGCGCATGGAGTATCTCGAATCTGTTTTACGGTGAAATCTCCCGAAGTCGCGGTTAGTTCGCATTCTCTACAGACAGGAAGCCGCGTGGCACGACACGCGCTCATCCGGGTCCATCAGCAACCAACTGGCGGAGTAGCCTCCTCCTCTTTTTCCATCCACAACATCCTTGTAGGAACATCGACCGCATCCAGGACGGCCTGAGTGACAAGGTGCGCTCGATCCCCGATGGTTTCTCCTCTCTCAGTTGCCTCTGATCATCCGTGGCCTCTCCTTCTTCTCCATTTCTCTGGCCGTATGTGCCTGGCACAGTTGGCGCGTTGCGCTCGTGGTGGCTGCTGGCGGGCCATCGGCCGCCATTATCATGGGGATCATGGCCAAAGTTGGAGCCCCCTGCATCAGGAGCCACCTCGCCCTCTCCGGCAACGCAGCCGCCGTCGTCGAGGAGGTCGGGGGTAGAGGGAATAATGGATAAGGGACGATTTCAGTCACTCTTGAACGTCCGCACCGTCGCAGCCTGCCATGGGCAGCAGCAGATGCTGGAGGTTAGTTAGGGAAGTACGGCCCGGAAAGATATATTTTACAGAAATACTCGTCGGCCCTGCACGCAGCCACGTCTCCCTCCGTCCGCTACGCGTTCATCGCGGGTTTCTTCGAGGGCATTACCCTATTCATCCTCTACGGCCTCCTGGCACTGGCTGAGCTGTGAGAGAACAAGATATCGGCATCTGTAACTGCCTTCCAGGTGGTCCATTGTCGACCTTCACTCTCGGCCCGGACAAGTCGAACCGACCTCCATCATCATTGCAGTACAGGTTGGCTCTATTCTTCAGAGAGGAAGATTCATTACGATGTAATTAGATGCTAAGACAGAGTCTTGTTCTTCAATTGAAAGCCTTACCGCAGGTGATGGTAACATCGTCTTACTTCTTCGGGATGCTCGGCCCCCACATGATGGCGCTACTGAAGGCGCGGATCGCTGCTGCGATACTTTACGAGACTATTGACAGGGTTCTCCCTCCTCTCCTTCATAGATCCACTCTCCCCTCCAGATTCCCCCTCCTCGAGTCTCCAAAGCTGAGAAGATGAGAGAGGATGTTCATGCTGACGTCGCCATCGAGTTCGTCGACGTCGACTTCGCGTACCCGATGAAGGATCGAACGGCTGTCAAGGTGGAAGAAATAGTCTAGTCTCAGGACCACTATTGTGTCAGGCAATCAGCTTGACAGCGAAGCGAGGAGAGAACATTGCGCTTGTCGGTCGATCGGGATGCGGCAAGAGCACTCTGGTCAGTTCGTAGGGAGTACATGGCACCCAGTCCGTTCTCCAGGCAGCTCTCCTCTCTGCCCAATACGAGCCGAACAAGGGCGATATCCACGTTAATGGGCGGAATCTCGAAGGAATGGAGCTCAGCAAGATTCGAGAGACTATCGGTTTCGTCTCGCAGGACAACGTCCTGTTCTCCGGCTCGATTTACGAGAACGTCGTGCTCGGCAGAGAATGGAAGGGGCAGGGAACGGAACAGGAGCGAGTCAATGCCGTCCTCCAGCTAGCACAGGCATCCGTGTTCGTGAGTCGGTTGTCGCAGGTACTTGCCCTCTCCTCCCAATACCCCTCTCTCCTCACCTCAGGGAGTGGACACAGTGGTGGGGGAGCGGAGTGGAGTGGGTCTGTCAGGTGGACAGAGGCAGCGTCTTGCAATTGCGCGTGCCCTCTTCCCCGACCCTCCCATACTCGTCCTCGACGAGGCCACGAGCGCCCTCGACGCGGAGAGCGAGAGGGCCCTCATCGCCGCCCTGAGAGGATCGTCCTCGACGAGGACGACAGTCACCATCGCCCATCGATTGTGTGCACTGCAGGAGGCCGATCGGATATACGTCCTCGACGAGGGCAGGATCGTTCAGAAGGGTAGATACTCCAGGAGGAGATCTTAAATTGGAATATCTTCTAGGCACTCATCACGAGCTCCTAACCTCTCCTGGAATCTATGCCGACATAGCTCTCCCACAGTTACTGAAATTAGAGGAGGGAGCAGTCGAGGAGAGTACGGAGGAGCGGTTGGAGGACAGCGAGGAGCACCTTGAGGCGTTAGAAAGCGCTCAGGACGAGAAGATAAGGTCGTCCCAGGTTCAAACGTTCCAATCATCGAGCGAGTGGCCTCCACTTCCGAGTCTCCGAGAGCGATAGCTGTCGATTGTCAAGACGATCGACCATCAGGAGTGAAGGAGGGAAGGAAGAAGAGAAGGTAGAGGACACGAAGGAGAAGAAAGCAGGGATCTTCAGTCTCTTCCGCATCTACAGTCATGGTGAGTGATCTCGAAAGGATCTTGGATGGAGTGACTGAACAGGTAGCTACGGGCGGATGGCGGCGTGGCTGGGGTCTTCGGCTGCCTTAGGACTCGAGATTCCCATGACCACCATGATGTTCACCGTCCTCGTCTACGCCGTCAGTCAGTTCACATTTTCATACTATTCGGCTTTGGATCATGGACATTATAGGGATTGCAGAGGCCCCCTCCAACGAATACATCTCCGAATTGTGGAAGCTGTTTGGACTTCTGTTCGGTGCGGGCATCCTCGTCTGGTGCTCCTTCACGGTTTCCGTACGTTCTAATATATTGTAATGAGGAAAGAATGAAGAACGATGGTTCAGATCGTGTCGGGGACATCGGCTGCGGAGTCTGTGATTGGCCGAGTCAAGAAAACAGCACTCAAGAAGCTCCTCCACATGGATGGCGAGTACTTCGATCGAGTGTGAGTTGATGTGAAACTCTATGGCGGTCAAGTGTTTGTTGAGAGGGCCTGCTACAATCGTGGCCGATCTTCAGTCTGCAGCACCGGACATGGCGGGAGCTCTCGATGACAGGGTTTGCTTACACGTCAAGAAATGAACAAGACGTGGTCACAGGCTATTCCACTGGTGTACGGTCTTGTGATGACAATCAGTACCATCCTCATCCTCGCCTTCCTCGATTTCCTCACTGCCGCTGCCGCCGTCGTCTACTCCTTCATCCAGTTCGGCGTGTCCGCCATTCTCTTCTGGCGTCTCACTGTGGAGAAGGAGCGACAGGGAGCGGAGGATCGGAGTGCCGAGGCCTCCATCGAGAATTTCGAACACGTTCGCACCATTCAAGTCCTCGGAGTGGAGAGACACTTCGGACGACGGTTCAGAAACCAACTCGACATCGGGCAGACCTACGAACTGAGGGTGAGCGGGGATGACACCCATTCTTTCAAATTTCACGGTGTGGTCTCGTTGTAGAAATGAGGAGATTCTTGATTGGTATGGATGAATGAAAGTGAATGTCTGCAGGTGGCGGTTCTGGAAGCTCTCATCTTCGCCTTCACCCAGGGAGTGGTGGAAGTGGCGGCGTTCTTCGGCTTCGCCATGGGAATGGGAGCTGTGCAGGGAGGGCGCGTCGAGCTACTCACCGTGTACACGTCAGCTTCAATAATAGCTCGACCTTTCCACGAGGATCCTTGCAGAATCGGAATAACCTTCCGCGTCTTGGGCTGGGCACTATACTTCGGGTACCCCTCAATACCGGATCTGCTGAGGGCCAGTGTCGCCGCGAGAGTCATGTATCGGTAGGTCAATTTCTCATCGGGTCTCCTCACTTCTAATACCGACTTTTACAATTAGACTTCAAAAATATGTCAGATACTACGACCTCCCCGACCATTCGCCCGTGGGCGACGACGAGACCTCTCCTCTTCTCAAAGGCACCATCAGCGTGGACGACGTCTCCTTCGCGTATCCCTCGCGACCGAACCGAAAAGTTGCTCGGAATCTGAAGCTTGCAGCGAATCCAGGCGACAACATCGGTGTGTGATGCTTCTCCACTGTCGAAGGGATGTCGGTTTGAGGTGCGTGCGGTCCATCGGGAGGCGGAAAGAGCACGCTCATCGCGCTGCTCGAACGCTTCTACCACCAGAATACGGGCACCATCGTGAGCGACCACTTTGTACTTTCGACAAAATTGTCGAACGATGAAAAACGGATCGCCCAGTACCTGGGGTTGTTCAGTGCCTCGACGGCGTCGACCACCGATCCCTTCCCCTCCATGGCCTCCGCCGACAGATGGCACTCGTAGGGCAGGAACCCGTGCTGTTCAGAGTTAGATAGCCCTGCCCTCTTTTCTAGTCTCTCGATCAGGGAACAATCCACGACAACATCACTCTTGGCTGTCCGGCAGCGACGGAGGAAGAGGTGCGGGCAGCGTGCAAGGCCGCCCACGCCGCCCACTTCATCGACGCACTGCCTGAGGTACGGACGAGGAAAGATGTGCAGTAAACGTCGTCTTGTTAAAGTTACTGTAATTGCCATATGGCGCCGTTTACTACACCACGTTTAGGGATATGCTACGGAGATCGGAGTGCGGGGTCGTTCCCTCTCGGGTGGGCAGAAGCAGCGCATTGCCATAGCCCGGGCACTCGTGAGGTACCGGATGGAACTCCACCCCTCCACTCTAACGAAATCTAGGAACCCCCGCATCCTCCTCCTCGACGAGGCGACGTCGGCCTTGGACGGGGAGTCGGCGAGTGCCGTGCAGTCTGCCCTCGACGAGGCCTCCGTCGGGAGGACGACGGTGACCGTCGCCCATCGGATAAGCGCCCTCCTCGGATGCTCCCACATCCTGTACATCGAAGGAGGACGTGTCGTCGAGGAGGGAAGCCACGAGGAACTAGTGGCCAAGAGAGGGCGGTATGCTGATCTCGTCGCTATTCAGAAACTTCAATGAGAGATTGGCGATAATACGAAAGTTTCTAGTTTCATAGTCTAAGGGTTCACGGTTTGCGTGTCCGAATAAATCATTGTGATGTTTGTTGTTTGTCTCGGCACGAAATCAACCGATTGGGATTGATACTAATTTAGTGCGCCCCTTCGTAGCCTTTCCCCCTCTCTCTCTTCTATCGTCCAATCGACCTGATAAGAGATTCGCCCTTGTTGTGTTCCCATGCCGATTCGTTCCCTCCTTCCTCCCGTCCTTCCCTCTCACGAGGCCCTTCACGAGAAGATCCTCCGTGCCCTCTGGGGCCACTCCCTCGCCCATCCCAACCAGGCAGCCCTCATACTCGCCAATGACACACGGCAGTCCCTCACTTTCCGCGAGCTGTACACCCAGGCACACTCAGTCCACGCCTTCCTCGTCGAGAAGGGATTCAGGAAGGGAGACGTCGCCTGCTTCGTCCTGTTCAACTCCTTGGAGTAAGTTGATTGAGCATGTTTACATCAAGCATTACATGTACCATTGTTCAGATGGGTGGTCTTCAATCTCGGTGTCTGGGCAGCGGGCGGAGCAGTGTCTGGGGCCAGCGCACTCTTCACTGACTGTTGGTGACGTTGGTGGGCGATGAAAATAAAGAATATACAGACGAGCTCGAGCGTCAGTTCCTCGATTCGCAGTGTTCCGTGGTGTTCACGGACGAGCCCCACATCGACAAGGCCCTCCACGCAGCGAGGAACTGTCCGAGAGTCAAGGTGGCATTTTATTTGAGGCGAATATCAATAGTTTTATTAATGCTTATTGTTGTCAGACAATCGTGTGCGTTCGCTCAAATGGATTTATACGTAGTGTGAACCGGAACGTGTTCGACTACCACGATGCCATCAGTTGTCGACCCGCGTTGGCACTCGAGAAAGGTGAGGCATCCAACGGGCTCATTATGGTGGAAATGTCAGTGTCCTCCACTGACATGGCCCTCCTTCCGTATTCGTCGGGCACGACGGGATCACCCAAGGGAGTCGTCCTCTCCCACACGAACTTCGGCACCATGGTCGAGGTCATGAAAGAGTGAGAGAATTTGAATCCATGGAAAGGAGACGATGATTCAGTCACTTCGAACGCCAGTTCTTCGGTGCCATCAGAGTGACCAGGGAGCAGATGCACAATGTAGTTTTCTTTTCCTGCCACTACGAATAGTTCGATGCAGGAAACGTGGATGCTGAATCTTCCCCTCTACCACCTCTTCGGATTCTCTCTTCTCCACGTCGGCCTCCTCGCCGGCATCACTGGAGTCATTCACACTAAATTCGAGCGGGAAGTCTTCATGTCGGCCATCCAGACATTTCGGGTGAGCGCCCTTCGAGAGTCCTCTGTAGTTTTCTGCAGCCTCGCGTTCTCATCACCGTGCCTCCCATCATCATCTTCCTCGCCAAGCATCCCATGGTACAGGAGTACGATCTGTCGTCTGTCGAGGTATGCTCAGTATCCGTCCAGTCTTCATTCGCGCCTTATTTCTGCGTTTATCTGACAGAGGTATGTAATTGCGATGCAACTCAACTGTCTTCATTCTCTGTCAGATCGTAATGACGGCCGCTGCTCCTTGTGGAGTCGACCTCTGCGAGGAGTTCCTGGCACGCCATCCCAACGTCAAGTACCACACGCAGGGTATAAATTATAGAGCACTTTATGCCCGTCCAGATGTCACGATTGGAAATTCAATAATAGAAATGCTCTTCAGGTTACGGCCTAACGGAGTGCACGTGCGCCTCTCACCTACCGATACTCAAGAAGAGGAAAGCCTTCGTCAACTCTGGAGCTCTGCTGGCGACATTTGAACAGAAGGTTAATATTGTGGCCGTTAAAAAGGGGGAAAATAATCTTGTTGCAGACGGTGGATCCTGCAACAGGAAAGGAGCTCGGCGTGGGAGAGAAGGGAGAGGTAATGTTGAAGAATCAATCTCTTCATGCACGTTTGAACGAAGATTGTAAACTCTTCAAATGTCCACGATATTGGTGTAGTCACAAATTAGGAAAAGACAATACCGAGCCAATCTGGTGTTCCAGATCTGCCTGCGTGGTCCTTGTGTTATGACGGGGTACCTGAACAAGCCCGAGGCCACCGCAATCACTGTAGACGGCGATGGATGGCTGCATACTGGTTTGAACTACTCGGCATTTCGCATTTCGAGTTCCTTTCACACTTGGTACTTTATCTACGCGCTATTCAGAGAGAGAGACTCGGAAAGACTTGCCGGAACCACAATGGCAACCTCAGGTGACATCGGCTACTACGACGCCGAGGGCATGACCTACATCGTGGATCGGATGAAGGAACTCATCAAGGTCAAGGGCCTCCAAGTTGCCCCAGCCGAGCTCGAGGATCTCCTCATATCGCATCCACTCGTGGCAGACTGCGCTGTGATTGGAATACCTGACGATAAGGTCCATTTTCATTTTCCACATCTCCATGTCCCTGTGCGAGCCACATAAACAGATAGACGAGATCATTTTAGTTGCTCTTTGAATAAGAGAGGTTTCCCTCTTCAGAGAGGGGAGCTCGTCCGTGCGTACGTCGTCCGATCGACGGAATCGCTGACGGAGAGGGAAATTGTCCAGTTTGTTGCGCGTCAGTTATCATCGGATCTCGTTGTTTATGAAGAGGCTTTACAGACAAGGTCTCCGAGTACAAGCACCTCACGGGCGGAGTCCGATTCGTCGATTCCATTCTCAAGTTTGTACCCTTTCCCGCCCCTCTCCAATCTCCCATAATCAAGGTCGCCGTCGGGAAAGATTCTGCGACGTTTCCTACGCGACGAAGCGGCCAAGGAAAGGCAGTCAAAGTTGTAGTGACAACCAAACTTTGTATCGGAAATAAATCAAATCATGATCGCAGCAATTGAAACTCGAGGGTTCCCGGTCGACTCACTCCGAGCAGGGCGTACATCTCAAAGTTCTCCCGTATTTTGTGCAGTGTTTCCTGTAGTTGAGCAGTTCATATCCGGAATGTTCTTCGGACGAACCTTCGTGAACTGAATAACGGAAAACAGGCGACCGATTCGCGTTGCATAGTCAGGTATTCCGAGAACCTTCCTGAACTCGGGGTTCGAATCTTGACGTAGAGCTAACAAACGTGTAGTAAATGTGCAAATCCTTCAGTAGCTGCCTTCGATGGGCGTCGAGTACGCGGAGAAAGGGCTCGGGAAGACTGCCGTAGGCTGAGAGGGTGCATTAGGTACTGTAAACTGTCGCTGCTCTCACTGTCACTATTCCACATCTCCAATGCAATGGCTGCCACCATCTCGATTTCGCTCTCAATCGGAGCCCTCCTCAGTTCCCACCGAAGCGCAGTCAAATGTCCCTGGGTATCTTTGTAGATCCTGAGAACGCGAGATATCGTCTCTCAAGGACTGCACGCTACCTTCGAGCAGTGGCAACATCTCCCGCAAATCCCTCGAAATACGTTTGTGGACTCTTCATATCGTTGAGAGTAGTGTAGGCATTGAAGTAGCTGAGAGGCGATAATAATTGGTCATAGTTCCGTTACGAACACTTCGTCGTTGTCGGGAAAGTGAATCTCACTTCTGTACATCTTCTCGAGCACCGCGAATGTTTCGTAGAAACCGCGCACCAACGCCCACTACCGTAACCATTCCACATCACTTATCGTGGATCGCATACCTTGGTCTCTGCATTGCGCGACTTGAAATGATCAAAGGAAATTGCGGCAAATTCGTGCATGGCCGTGATGAGAATGGAAAGTCTTGTGACGAAACACTGATGGCTCCCCCTGGGAAGACACTGCAATTTTATATCTCGTTCGTTATTCTATTGACTACCTCGTTTAGTCCTATTGGACTACTTGTCGATGGAAGTTCTCGCAATGAAATCAATGGATTCTCTGCGAACGATTGAGCTTCCATTTCTATCCGTCGCTCGATCATTCGCCTGAGACCATCAGATTTTCAGTATCAATTGTATTCCAACCTGTGTGCCTCTCGTAGTCGATCGAGTAATGGCGTGGTTCGTGTCTGTAGGAGAAGGGCTGGCTCTAGGATGGCTAGATCCGTGGCCGTCACCATGAGGGGAACGCATTCGGGCTGTCGCAAAAGAGCCATAATTCTGTCGTGGCGACATTTCATGCACGAAGCTCCACGATTGCCACGTTGTCTGCCGCGCGAACAATTTCCATGGCCAGTCTTACACATTAGTTCTTTTGTCCGACTGCGTAATGTCCGTCTGAAAGGAATTCGTGAGGAGACGCATATTGGAAGAATACCTGTAGAAGGCTGTGCACGCTCGACAGATGTCTACTCCCAAGTGAGTGTCGCTCGTTTTGACCCCGCATGTGAGACAGATTACCTACTCGTTTGCCTTTGATAAAGGAAAGTGAAAATTGCTTACTGAAAATTTCCTGATAACCAGCTGCATTGACATGAAAAATCGAAGGATTGCAGAGGTAGCAACAAAGCACGTGGAGAGAGAGGCTGAAGAGACAGCGAGTAGAGGCACTCGATCAATCCTCTTCTCCTTCTCGCTCTGTAGTTTGTTCCCAATGCACTCACGAGACAGACATCAACATGGGTTGTAAACTGGCCGCGCCGTGTACTAGCAATAAACTATGATAATCACAGTCTACACTACAACTTGTTTTCTGAGCGATGATCGGAAAACTCTTCATCGCTACGTGAAAGTAATGGAGAACTGCCACGTTCCCAGAAACTGAATGACGCTTACAATTCGGCTCACTCCCAGGAGATGGTACAACTTCCACTTTTCCACCGCAACAAAATGCTCCTCTCGTACAATTGTTTCTCCGTTGCTAGGACGACTGAAAAGCACAGCCACCTCGGCTAAATAGAAAAAGGCGTCAGAGTTGTGTAGTAGTAAGGGGCTCGAAACAGCCAGTTATTCATCCCACCATCCTAATTGGAGACGTCCTCGGGTTTCGCATGTTGCGAAGGAAAGAAGCTTCTTTTATCCCTCTTCTCGTTGAGCAAAGAAGACCTATCCATTTCATCTTTTTGGCTTCGTACCATCAAATAAACTCTCTGAAGATAAACTCTCCAACACAAACAACTTGACGCATTGCTCAGCTTCAATCTCCCTTCGTTATTCGAGGCCACTTAATCTGTGCTCGTTAGCATGTCCGCAGAGAAGGAGCTTATGGCCAGGGATAATCAGTGGGCGGATCTCCTTCTCATCCTCATTATACGCACCTGCCCCTCTCTCTCTCTCTCTCTCTCTCTCTCTCTCTTCCCGAGTCTCCATAAGGACTTCATGAGACAGATGTCTTACATCTTCCTTCCACTCCCACTTACCATGATTTTCTCCTTGTGAACTCGCATTACGCTTATTCAGTCAAATTTCCGTAATGCACTCTTTTCATCTTTTCAAACACGTTATCCGCATGCAAATTGGCCCCTTCAAGCAAATATGTGAAATTATTCTTGCTCTCTACAGGATTCCTCGCCATGTCTCTGCAGCTGAGCTCCGATGGCAAATACGTCATTGATCTCACCACGGGAATCGTTACTCCCCTCTTTCCGAATCTTCCCTTCGGCAACATCATCCAAGATCCGGCTACACAGAGCATTCCACTGCTGTCCGCCACCAATAATCCCCATCTTACACCTCTCACATTTCCTCCTCCACCCCCTCCTATTCTCCCACCATTCGATACTGCCAACGGCATCAACCACGTTCCTCCTCTGTACGCGCCCTCAGCACTATCCAGCGCTGTTCCTCCGGCCCTGACGCCCCTCGACCATATCTTGGACGATGCCTTCGCACAGGCGGCACAGGCCGCATGGAGTGGCCTACAACGGTGGACGAAGCTCTGGAGAACCTTCACAAACGTGACGCAGTCATGTCACTGTCAGATGCACCTCGACCCCCCTCCCTACGACCCTGCTAAAGACCCTGAATTCTATGGAGAAATCTTCCTGCTTCGCGAACAGACTAAGGCGATAATATCAACGGCCAACGACCTTTCCTCTCCCCATCCTAACTCTACTCACCCCTTCATCTCCTCCTTCAGCTCCTCTCATGACCAGTTCCGGCCCGCGAATCATGACATCACGGGACAGTCGAGAAAACGAGCTCAGCCGCTGCGATCGAAGCGTACAGGTTGACCGCTTCCTGAATCACTAATAACCCCGTGCTATTTCTCAGTCAATCACTTATCACAGCAGGCGGGCGCGGCAGATATTCAAATTGAAGACAACTGTACGGACTCCGAGCAATCGGAGCTGGACGAGGTTGGAGTAACCAGTGTGACAAATTGCATAGCGGGTCACAAATTACGTGGGATGTTGCATCATCCCCCCGATCCAAAGAAAGAACATAAGAGACTGCTAATTGAAGGAAGAAGACATTGCTCCGGTCTTGTCACCGCAGACTTGTTGCAACTTCACAGGTACCGCAGTCCGGATTATTTTAATGGTTCCCCCAGAAGTGTTGTCTATACTTATTCGCTTTCAGGATCCAGTTCATCCACGATTGAGAAGATCAACGCTGAGACCGCTTCGATCTCGGCGGCCGCCGCTCGTATCAATCTGCGCCCCGTGCAAGTCCAGACCATGATGACGCTGAAGGATACACTGCTCGAGCGGATCTCCAATAGTGAGAGAAGCTCACCGCATCCATTCCTCGGCTATTCGCCCGCACTCAAAGATTTCCAATTTCCCGTTTTGAATGGATGGTTTGGGTTAGCACGCTCACTTTACAGAACCAGGAGTGGCAATGTGCCCGATGCCTTTCAGGTACGCGAAATCCCCAAGAAGGCAGTAATCGCCCCGAGTCCGGGTGGCCCGACAAGGGAGGTTTATTCTTGACTCTTCTATCTCCATCTATCAAAATCCTTCAGACTGGATCTTCTCGAACGGGTACACTTATCTGATAACTGACATCAGACACGACAAAGAGTATGCGAGATCGCTTTTCAAACTTTCTAGAGTCGTGAACTAAGAGAAGTGTGGGAGAGGGTGGAGCGAGTGCGGTGCGTGGACTGCGAAACGTCAGCCCACGTACATAGAGGGACACTGCTGGTTGTGCCCAATGTAGCGCACACGTGTCGTCGGAACTATGACGCCACCCGGGTAAGCTTGTGTCGTGTGTAATCTTTCCAAGTTCGATTGAAACACTTTCTGATGTTTAATTCCCTCATCTCGAAAATTTACGATGAAATGTGAATAAACGTAGAAAAAGGAGGAAATATTCGGAAAAACATTGATAAAGAATTTAATAAACTATTTTCTTCTTTTTCCAGGACAAGCTCTTCGAGGAAGCCTACAAAGAACGCATAACGATGAGCAGAAAGGATACATTACAAGAGATTAGGAATGAAGCTTGCGAGGACAACAGTAAGTGCATCGAACTATTTAATCTCACAAGGGCGGTCGCTCCTTCAGCGTCACACAACTCACTTCTCCTGCTTAAAGGACGCGGCAGAGTAGTTCCTTTGAAAGAAATATCACGGCCCCTCGAGAATGATGGAATGCCCCGTGGCCACACCCCGAAGAAAAGTCGTCTCCACTAGACAATTGTGATTGTTTTTTAAAAGATATTTTGCTGTGTAATGTTGCTCGTTTTTTCACTCGTTTGCACGAATTCTAGAGTATGTAACCTCTTTGTTTTTTTAGATATTTGTTTTTTTATTATATTTCGACATTGGTGAAAATTTTTTTAAAAATACGATGATGTGAAACAAGGAATATCTCTCTAAATCCAACAGCAGGAGTCGCCTATATCGACAGGCGGTTCTTATTCGTTGGTGCCACATGGAAGGAATGCGTCTTGTTCGGAGAACTCCGATTGCGGAGGTGAAGGAGAAGGACGACGGCCTGGACGAATGACTTTCACTTCGAGTATATGCTCACTGATACAGGGGACACGAGGTACTGACAGATTGTGCTGATCGATGACGTCCACCGATCATGATTCATCCCTCAATGCGAGAGTTAGTAGAGTGAAAAGAGGACTCTGACCTGTGGCCATTCTCAGCATCCACAGTAAGCCAGGAATCAGTAAGAACCAGAGGGAGTACACCTGATAGAATAGTGTTGAGGTCGGAGCCTGAATCGTCTCACCTGCCGCAGCAGGAGCTTGTTGACCTTCTCTTGTATCTTCACCGCTGCCTTGCTGATTGTGAGGGAGGACGAGTGGCGGAGGTGGTCACGGATCCAATGAAAGGAAAAGGCCAGGACCGCAGTCGATGCGATGATCGGAAAGACATAGAAACCGACCCAGACGAGTCCCTGAATTCGCAATACAAGGAAGTTGATAGAAGATGATTTCACCTCCCTGCCGTTGACAACCACTCCATAAACACGGAAACCTCCGAATCCATCTAATTCAGCAAGTCCGTGGAGAACTTCCAGAGTTTCAGCATTTGGATACGAATGCCGTATCGGGAACTTACATGAATGCTGATTTTAATTTATGAGGAAAGTTACCATCGATAAAAGAGCAAAAGCTCCAATGGCACCGTAGATGATAGCGAATCTCTGCCAGGCCGTCATGCCCGGTCTGATTTGTTATCTCCAAGTGCCGTGGAGTGGAAGAATACCGGCATAAGGCGAAGTATTGATACACGAACGTGGCCGATACAATAAGCCACATAGAACGGAAGCAAATCGAGTTGAAGAAGAAGACGACGTCGGAGAAGGCAGCGGAATCAACGATAGAAATTGTATTGCCAATGAATATGATCGAGAAGTAGCCGTTGGTGTGCTGGTGAACCTTGAGAAGGAAAATACGTGCTATTTAGAGGATGTCGACAAACCGGACACGTTATGAAGTTGGTCAGGGAGAAGACGACGTTGACGAGGGCCGTTATGGAGAGACAGTCACGGTACAATTCGAGGTATCTGAATTGGTGTCCGAGTGAAAACGGAGCATGAATATGGTCAGATATTCTTCCAAATACCCAACGAAGAGTATACAGTAACATAATCCCGTGTACCTGTACCTTTTCTTCCACAGTGTACTAAGAAGCATGCAGTTGAAGCAGATTCCAAACATGGACTCGAGGCTGATGACGAACTGGAGGCAGAAGATCTGGGCGTCCATGAGGGAGCGTCCAAGGAAGTCAACCGAAGATCCATTAGCCACGATAAGTTGGCATTCCGTAAATAGAGGCATTTATTGAGGCACCCTCGAGGAGCACGTGGTAATGAATACATTAGAGAAGGAGGAACGGCTCGATCGACCAAGAGTAATTGGCGTGTGGACAAGGAGAAAACAAGCATAAAGTGTCAGAGGGAATCCTTGAGTTGTCGTCCCCGAGTCTCGAAGGGGAAGAAGTGGGGGATGACGGCCCCCACGACTCCCGCAGCACCGTAGATGGCAGTGGCCAGGGAGGGACTCGAAGCTATTAGGACCTGAGGGGGAGGAGTTGATACGGATGTCCAAGGATGATACCTGTGATACAACGGGAGAGATCATTGCTCCAACCCTTCCAGCCATCGCCGACATTCCCAATCCCGTCGCTCTGAAGATGATGAACTCGAATGACTCTAAAGATGAACTGCAAACCGGAATGGAGTGGGATAAAGCTCTGCGGTGAAGATGAAGACAGTCGTGTAGACGGCAGAGAGCATAGCGCGCGCTATGAAGAGAAGACCGACGACAAGGAATCTGGAGGGATGGAATGGACTTGGGAGGCGATAGGACGAACCGTGGTAGGCAGTGGATGGAGAGGGCAAAGTTGGTGGCTGCGTAGATGGCGGCGGCGGTGGAGAGACAGAACTTGCGCCCGATCCGAGGGACGATGGCGATGATTATCAGAAGAGCTGAAAGATGCATAAACGAGAAGGGAAGACTTGGGGAACCCGGAATCTCGGCCGAAGAAGTAGTGATGAGATCCCAGTAGTCTTGTGATGTAAAAGGGATACATGCCTTCGGCGAAGTCGAGTTGGACAAAGAGCTTGTGTCATTGCCACTGGACAATTAGAATAGGTTTGGAATACTTGGACCAACCCATTATGACACGCTGCAGTCTTCTTCAACAACGCCGGCGTCGACATGGTGACGCCGATTGATCCGAATCCAGCGACGAACCTGGAGAGGTTCATAAACTTCTTCCGTAGTCCACTTCTCACCATACAACGAGCAGCAGTGATGTTGTCCTTATGAGCTTCTCAGAGAAGAGAGAAATGATGCTGGTCTGTGTCTCTTTGGCATCGTGCTGTAGTAGTGCACGTTGACACTGATCACTGGGTACTCGCTGACCTCAGGGACGAGTGTCCCACTCGGCATTGTTGCCCCGTTGGATTTGCATACTCTCTCGAGCACCGCCGTTGCCCTTTCTGTCTGGCGGCGGGAGACGAAGAACCGAGGCGACTCCGGAAGCCACTGCAACTTCCCTTTATAGAGAGAGACACAAACAAATCAGATTATCATATTCGCCCTTACGATGGCAGAAGCGACGGTGAAGAGGCCGAGGGAAATGGAGGAGGCGACGATGAGGGCTCTCCAGCCCCAACGGGGCATGATCAGTAAGGCAACAACGCATTCCAGAGTCGCCCCAGCAGCGAAGAAGATCTGAGAGGAGATATTATAGTTCAAGAAAGATCTAATTTTGCATTCCGCATAGACGAATCACATTTCCAATCCAGCATAGAACTTGCCTCCAAACAAAGCCGAATGTGACTGAGTCATCCAGACCTTGATAAAACTCTTGTTTTTATTCCGCGTTATCACCCACTATCATTTCGGTATTTTTTTCCTTTCCTTGGGGAGCAAAGAAATGTGTCACCGTTAGCATGGCCATTCCCGTTGCTCTCCTCGACGAGGGCAGGAACTCGGCCACGAGGGTCGATCTGGAGGGGGTGGAAGGGGGTAAAGAGATGGCCCTCACGTCTGTGGCACTCCCCCGATCGCCGCTCCGACCATTCCACGGATGACGACGAACATGGTGAAGGAGGTACTGAGGGAGGAGGCGCATCCGAAGAGGCAACCAGCCGATGAGGCGATCATCAGACCCTGAAGATACTGTAGAAGAGGCCTGAGAGGGGAGTGCGACTGTCTTTCGGCCGAAGCGATCACAGAGCCATCCCCAGACGGGGGAGAAGAGCGTGAGACCGAGGTAGAGACACGTTGTCCCCATGGCCTGGAGGAGGAGGGAAGGAAGAGGAGAAGGTCTTACCTGCCCGTAGACCGAGACGCCCCATTCACAGGCAAAAGCCGAGGGGAGGAGGGAGATCAGCATGATCTCCATCGAGTCTGCCATCTGAAAAAGAGGTTTTTGTAAGGAATAAAGATGTGCAGAAATTTTGGGATCTTCCAATGCACAGCGTCTTTTGATATATTTTGATCTCGCTGCGAGAATGATCAAAATGAAGTTCAAACGAGTACTATTCATAGGAAGAACGAAACATAATGAATGAAAGAGGTATCATACCCAAGCGAATCCGCAGAGAACGCTGAGGAACCACTGGAAAGGGCCGTATCCGGCGTGTTCGATGGCATCATTGACAGTGAATGTCTCCGGAATGCCCATGCTGTCGAGACTGAATCGGAAGCGATGATGGGCGGGGGTCGAAGCTAAATAGTGGAACACAGACAACATTCCCATCCATCCATCCCCCCGTGCTCCACTCATAACATTGCACTCTAACGGCACCATTTTTCTGATTCGACATTGACAAATATTGCAGGAGGAGGAGGGACATAATAGGGACGGAATTCTGTTCGGGGGTGGAGGGTACTGCGTCATGTGCTGGTGTTCCACACCCACTACTATTTTATTGTTTGTGGTGCAAAGGGCGACATCCGAGTAAATGTCATGCCTAGGGATAAGTATCCGAATCGCTATGCCCTTGACTGGACGCGCGCAGAGAAAAAGAAACCGTACAACAGTCGAAAGTGAACCGCTTCTGCACTAGTGCAATGGATTGTTTACGACTAGACACAATGTCTATGCAGTTGTTATCATTTGGACAGTGGCATAATGTGCATAATACTATAAGCGCCCACCATCACTTCCGCTATCAGATAATATTAGCTGGTGGAAATCGTTGAACATTGCACGTTATTGAGGTGACATTCGTTTTGGAAGTCAGGATGGGATCCGGAGAGAAGCGACCTGGCCACATCAGGAAGCCACCGCGAGGTGAAAGGCCACGAATCGGACAACCCCTTTATTGAGGACACCAAGAGGTCATGGATACTCCGGTCAGTATCATCATGTCTTCAACCTCAACCTTTTGACGTTATCAGTTCACTTTGTTCCGGCGATGAAAGTTTTCAGTGCTTGCCTTGGCGCCTTTCTCCTCGTTCCTCAATTCGCTGATTCTAATAATGAACCCGAAGTCGGCCTCGACTTGGTAGATTCTCTCTCCACCAAATATCCTTCCATTGTTCCCATTCAGGCCGATATCATCAGGAGATGGAACTATCCAGTGGAGACGATAGAAATCGTCACGGATGATCAGTACGTCCTCAAGCTGTTCAGGATTCCTGGACCACGGAATGAGTCGAGTGGAGAAGAAGGAAGAAGTGTTGGCAACTGCTCCAAGCCCGTCATTCTCCTCCTCCATGGCGCACTCGGAGATGGGACGGCGTTCGTGTTGAACCCACCACAATCTTCGCCTGGTCAATAACACAGCCCTATTCCCTGTCATCATTCCCTCCTCAGGATTCGTCTTCGCCGATGCAGGATTCGACGACTTCATCGGTAATGTGCGAGGGACAAAATACGGCCAGGGGCACCTCAATCTATCGACGGCTGACAGTGCCTTCTGGGACTTTTCCCTCGATGAAGTTGCCACTCTCGACGTCCCTGCTATGATCGACGGCGCCCTCAACGCATCCAATGCCCAGTCACTGTATCTCCTCGGCCACTCACAGGCATTGGTCAGATCCAAAAGAAAAAGGGGATGTTTTCAGGGAGCCCTCGTATCGCTCAGTGCACTAGCGAATCGGACTGAATACAACGACAAGGTTTGTTCTAATATTTACAAACTAGAAATAGTGGACAGGTGCGCGGAGTCTTCGGATGGGGAACCGTGAACACTCTCTACTACACCAAGGGATACCTCTCACGAGACGGCAACATCGGATCCATGCTGCGGGCTGTTCTTGGGGTACATCAACCAAGGTTGCTCCAAAGACTGCAATCATCAGGCCTACCAAACCGTTGCGGGATCTTCTTCAGTCATCCCCTTCAGCAAATTACTGGAGACATTCTGCTCATTCGCGCCCATGCGAGAAGTGAACATGAGTTCGATGAGAGATGATCGGATGATTTCAGACGTGTCTTTGGGCCTTGGGATGGGCTCCCGCCAAATCGACCTCCGATTTCATCCAGGTGAGTAGGATGAACTTGACATCAACTGAATGGGGCATTCCAGAGTCGCTCCCCCGTGTACTCGGCCCACCTTCTATCGGGGACTTCCCTCAAACTTCTGACGCATTTTCTGCAGATGCGAAACAGCGAGAACGAGAATCTTCACTATGACTATGGAGCCGCCGCAAACCTAGTCAGATACGGAGCTGTCAGATCATTGAGCAGGGGAAAATGAAAATGTATTTCGTTTAGAAGTTTCCCCCACCCTACAACTACTCCAACGTCCGCTCTCCCGTTCACCTTTTGTGGAGCGAGCTCGACGACGTGGCGACGGCACTCGAAACAGACGCCATCATGAGAAGACTGCAACCGAACGTCCTCAAGGTATTCCTGACACAGATCAATGTCCATTCTCTACCCAAGAACCTCATCGAAGTCACGGGATACAGCCACGTCGATTTCGCATTGGCAATCGACGCGGGCGAGGGTAGTTGCAGACCCGTCATTGACATTATTCGAAGAAATCAGCCCAAGGAGTGCACGGGTTCGTGATAAACACGAATATTATCGTTTGCTCACCTAGTCGTTCACAGTGTGTAAACACGGTCAATGGGTACTAAAATTTGGGAATCGATATGCCTCGTTGGGTACGATCAGTTTATCATTAAAATTTTATTCATGTTTGAAGAATTCATGCTGGAAGGTGCCGGGTTCAAACATGCCGAAGCTCGTGAAGAGAGTGTGGGTGCGGAGGTCGCGACGGACTGCTTCCTAGAAGGACCCCATCGTGGATAGCGAAAGAGTGCTCAGTTGGACATTCTCCATCAGCTTCATGATCTCTCCCATTCTCACAGCGTACAGTGGCATCTTCATCCGTTCGCTGTAGTAGAAGTGAAGTTCTCGGAAGATTCGAAGCTTGCGCTTTCCGCCATTTCGAGCAGGGCATCCGAGAGCAAATGACTGTTTTGGACTGGACACAATTAGAGTTCGGGGGTTTTCAGCTCGGTAAACCTGGAGACCACAGTAGAATGGCGACGCCAATGGCGGCTTCTTCATCGGAAAGCTCGAGACGATTGAAAGACTCACGAAGACCACGGGAGAAATCGCTGTTGCACTCCTCCATGACCACTCTGAAGGGAAAGTTGGAAAAATCGTGAAGACTTCGACGTACTTGTCGATCCCCTTCAGTATGGGGTCTTCGTGATCCGGATTCAGTGTGGAATAGTCATGGACGAGTCGTTCCATTAGAAGCCTCAAGAACTTCCATTAATCTATGCGGCTCTTGGACGACCTACCGACGACATTCGTGTATTGATAACCTTCTCGATGTCCGTAGATTCGTTTCGAAATGAAACGAGCTGAACAGAAAGTCTCGGAAGAGTAGATCCTAAAATAATTTTTGAAGAATATACAGCGAAATAGTACCAATTCTTTCGACGATGCGAAGTGCAATTCGGGAAATGAGAGCATGGCGAAATTTCGGTGAAGTATGACGAGTCCTCTCAGAATATTACTCAATGTGTTCATTTCGAATGGGCGCAATTCCTGAGTAATTCATTTGGCTGGAATGGAGTCTTTCCCTCACGTCTGGGTCGAACAAAGCTTCGTTCACTTCTGATTGTCGTAGAATCGACAGCTCTTCGGCCAAGCGTACTGTGCACATTTGCCTGCATACATTTGTAACTTATTAGGAAACGGCTCTTACTTATAGTTTTGTACAATGTTGTCTAGCAGAGGTAGTCTGACTTTGTCCAATTGTATGTCTGGCTCGGCTTTGAAAGCTGCAACCACTAAAGTACAAAAGCGCAAAAAATCTGCTGTTCATGCTCCAATATCGCTGAACATTATACTAAATTTGCAGATTTTCAAAATTGTGGCCAAATTTTGTTCACCGTCGGTCCTCATTCCAGCATCGATGCACTTGGTGTAGCGACAGGCTTTGCACATCATGCGGATGCCTAAGGAACAGGGCTGTTCGATGGGACGAGATGGATTCACTGGAGGGGACGATGCACTGCCTCCTCCCTCCCCTGCACGGGTACTTCTTCCCGAGAAGAACACAGCGACGGAAGAACTCGGCACAGGCTCGGCAGGCATCCACTCCTACGTGAGCGCCTCCAGCAGGCAGGGAGCAGATGCGACAACGACGAGAACTCAAGGGGGCATTCGAGTACTTTTGAAGCATTCATTAATCTCTTCCAAATGACCTTTGACACTACACTCGCTGACTTAGACCAGATACAAATGGCTTACTTCGAATCGTAGGCGCTGCTCATTGCGTGAGAAGTCGATGGAGGGAGTGAACTACAGCCGTGTCACTATTTGCATCCCGAGTGAAGCGCACAACGTGAAATAGTCTGCTTTCCCGATGAGTCAGATGGCAGTGTTATCTGAGTGAGTGTGTACACGTGTCCGTGACATTTCTATGTTTCCACTCGACTAATTCGGAACGAGTCCCTGGATTAGCATAGAGAAAACTAAATTTTTTGTCGCGATTATTAACCGAGCACAACTTTTATCCGGAACAAGCTCAATCTATCGAAACACACACTTGTATTATAATTAGTTTCTTGGACATAATGGCAGTCGTTTCACTGTGCTAGTTGAGGGTAGAAGGGAATTAGAGATCAACTATATTACGGTTACACTTATTGTTAGTCATAACCTCTCAGTGTTGTTTACTGTACCACCGAGAGACCATTAGTGCTCTTACTGCTTATGTCAGAGAAAATCAGGGGGAAAACAAGCGAAGAGAACAAAAGACTACTCCAGCATGATCTTTGCGAATCTCTCTGCAGCAATTCGCTCCCGGCCCTCGTCGGTGGTGGCAAAGGCCTGTACTCTTTCCTTCCTCCCCTTCGAGACCATGGGCTTGCTGCTCTTCCTCTCCCCTCCTCCTCTGCAGCGGACGATGAGCGCGACGATGGGCTGAAGGAATGAACATTTCCGTCGAAGTTACGAGACCGAATAGTTTTACTTTCCGAACCGGTTGTCTGTTCGTTGAGATTCTATTCATCGGACAATGAAAAAAAGAAAAAAAGATGACATGATGAGTTAATGAAAACTGATGATAGTCCCAAGGGGATGGCGTACCTTCCCGAACTTCTGCGAACGGATGATAAGAGTGAGGGAGTTGAGGACTCCGTGCAGATTTACAAATGCTGTTGCCCACGCACCGAGATCTGCACACATGTTTCCGAATTATACGAGTCCGTTGAAACAGCTCCTTTTTCTATCTTTCGACGCTAACAAAATTTGCCGCTTGAACACACTCTGAGTGGCAAATGTGTGCTAACTTCATCTTTACGCTTAGATTTCTCCAAAAGAAGATACAACTGTTCAAAGAAGGTTTCTAACGTTGTCGTCGGGTTTTTGAGACAGTGTATAGAGTTTTACACCTAATAAGTAGGTTTTTTCCTAAAGCAATACTATACTTCATCTTATCAAAACTGCGAGACCAGATATGGCTACACTCCTCCAGTGTAGTTTGTATCGAATGTCTGTCCCTTCTGCCCACTCACCGTCCCCCAGTGGCAGCTGCATAGTCGCAGCCCCGATTAGGTGAATACCGATGGGGAGCACAAGGGAAAGGCCCGGAATTACGGCCTGCAAAATGTGTTTCCCTTTCTGCCACTTCCCTCCATTTACTTCCTTCTGTCTTACATTCTGAATAGACTTTCTCCAATGTTGCAACTACATTTTTTCTACAACCTCCAGCACAGTTTGATTCGAAATGCATGAACATGTGAGTGTTTCAAGTGGCAGGTGGTTTGGTCTCCCGATGCTTGGTGCCAGTCTGAGACACATTCTCGAAAAGATTCGTTCTTCTTTCCATTCTGTCTGACCTGGAGTCCTATGGAGACGACGGCTCGGCGGTTCTCCCTGGAAGGGCAGGGGGATGAGCGAGGGGAGCAAGGTCGGGGACTCACGCTTGGACGTCCTCGCTCGCATGCTCCATTCCCTTTTTGACGATGTAGACGATGTGGACTATGAGGAGGAAGAAGACGACGTAGACGGGGATGGAGAAGGCGAAGAAGACTGCAACGAGATTATTCGGATCACAACTGTCCATTTCGTGCTCTAAGCGGAAGACCACAACTGCACTATTTCGAAGGCTACAATCAGTCTACTTGGTCCAGTGCAAGGCGTCTTTGCATGCAAAGTTGTTCAACTTCGTAGTGTGATTGGAGGGGGGGGGACTAACGGGAGGCGATCAGTGAAGTGGATTCATTCCATGGGGCGTAGAGGAAGGAAGCCTTCGTGCTCAGCCACTCGAGACGAGACGGAAGGGCCTGGGAGATACCAGACTATCATTCAGACAAGGTACAAGGATACCTCTGCTGTCAGCGCCTCCTGGTTGAAGACGATGTAGAAGACGACGACATAGACGATGAGCCAGGCGTTGAGAACGAGGAGGCAGAGGTTGAGGGGGATGAGGCCGAGTCGGAGGCGAGACTGGGGAGGAAGGAGCATCTGTGGTACATCTTTAGCTGTTACTGTAGATGGGGAATTACCTGATGGCAGTAGAAGAGGCAGGCAGCGAAGGAAACGATGATTTCGCAGAAGAAGACGACGTAAGCAATCTGCATTGAGGCGGAAATGGAATAGACGAAAGGGAAAGACTCACCATTGCGATGAGGAGCGGAGTATCGAAGGGCAGTTTGACCAGGGTGTAGAGCGTCCACTGAGAAGCCACGAAGACGGGAGAGACGATGCTGAGGAGACCATCGGCCACCGTCGAGAAGAACTGGAGAATACTGCGATTGAATGAACTATTCGAGCACTGAACCTGGAGTGACATGAGGTATCGCCTGAAGGCGGGATGCTTCTCATCGTCGTCGAGGAAGATGAGAAATCCTATGAGGATATTGAGCAGGAGGCATGTTGCACCTGTCAATAATTTGAAGTTTCGAAAACGTTGTTGGACTTACCCGAAACGGTGTAGTAGCTGGAGAGAGCCTCTTCTGTGGCATTGGAGATAGGAGGGACGGAGGAGTTTGAGTCCATGAGTGGTCGAGGGTACGAATGAGAGGAGTGGAAGGGGGGAGGGGTAGGGACTCCGTCCACCTGCCTCTCCCTCCTTCTCAACTTGCTCTGTGATGCAGGGACAACAGGGATACGTTCAATTATCTATCACTCCGAGTATCGCCACTCGGTTCTCTCCAACAAACGTCAAGAGATAATTGTGATTACTGGGAAGAAAAGCCATCCCACACGTGAACCACGTCGAAAACAATCCACGGAAGACGGAAAATGTATAGGAAAGAACAAAGACATTCCAGGGATTTTAAACACAAAATAATTGTATCTCTATTGTAGAGAATCCGTACCGTTCGAATTCCCATGCCCGGATAAGTCTAATGATGGACTGGGCGCGCTTTTGATCTAACTCTCAGAGATCCGTTTCATGACCCGTGTGATTCAACCGACCGTCAAAGGGGATAGAAGATTAAAAATGAACGGTAAACGTAGTTCGTCATTGGTACTGTCTGAGCGTGGGAATCAGAACGCTTCGACTTCGCTACAATAACAATTCATCATTACAGCTGCCTTCTTCATAACGCTGTTTTTCGCGCACAGCCTGGTTTTATAATCTAGTGTCTGTGTAACTGTGAATAGCGTGTCTGATCTTCTCAGTTCATTTGACGATAACCGGAAGCGGCGGGGGAGGAGAAGAAAGGGACGAAGCTGCCCTTCAGACAGCCATGTCCCGTGTCTTCAGTTGACTAATGCTCGTTGTCCAGTTGGTCAGGCTCTCCTACTACCTGCAGCTCGGATTGAATCTATTCGCATTTATCACTTTCCTCGTTTGTTTGTACGTCATCACGAAGACTTCGAGTCTTCATGTCAACCTGAAGTGAGTCTTGTCGATGTTCCAAGCACTTTTAGTATCGAACAAAACCGTGGATTGCTGTGATGTAACTTTTATGAGCAGTATGAAAGTGGAAGCTGATGGGTTCTCAATATAAATATAATAACTGCTCGTCGGATCAAATCACTCTGCCGCTCAGATGCCTCCTCGTCGTCTCCGTCATCTCCCATGGCCTTTTGATTGTGTCACAGAGTGTTGTTCTTATAGATGAATTGGTTACGGACTACATCATGATCAGCAACGAAGGTATTTTGGATCCCAATAAAACATCTACCAGCACTTTACCAGTTCAAATCGATTTCTGGATGTTCCTTCATGAATCTGCCTTCGCTGTTTCTTCCATCCTTACGCTGTGGATCCTCTTCAAAAGGTGAGAATTTTGCAATGCGTCATCGGCAATTTCTACAGATTGTACGGGAGTATAAAGTACGAGGAGTACGAAAAGAGGAAGCAGCCAAATGTATTTTGCGCCCTTGCCGCTCTCACTACGGTATCCAGAACACAACTATTCCAGAGACATGTCATTTCAGACATCGTTCTCATTTTTCTGGGGCTACCGTATCCATTATCTCGGTAGCAGCATTCCCGAGGCTCCCATAATCTTGGCCGTCGACCTTTCGAGTATTCTGGTTAGTTGAAGTTAGAAAATGGTATGCGGACCTTTTTCTTTGTGTGAGAACTTATCTCAAGTTCCAATTGTAATCAGCGAGAAGAAAATTTCAAACATCCATGCTTTCCTTACGATCGAACCTTCCAGTTCTCGCTTCTCATATTCTACTACAGTCGTCGTCGATACGCATCCACTCTCGGCACAACTTCCCTAAGTGGCCGATACCAGGTTCCTCTCCTCCCTCGCCTCCACCACGTCGCGCTTCTCAGATGTTCGAAGTACTCGAGTACTCTCGAGCTGTTCTTCCCTCATGCATCGTCTCTTCCCTTTTAAAAGTGCTTGCGATGCTTTTCGTCTTCCTTTGGCTTATGAAGCTGATACCATACGTCTATGCGAGAATACCGTTCTTCTTGGTAAGCTTTCCAATCTAATACGAAAAGCTTTCCGCTCACGACAGGCACAGACTCTCAACTGCATCTGTATGAAAATACTGCTCATTCGATATCATCGGGGACTCAACAAAACGTATCGCCGACTAGTCGCTCGTCGTATATTCAAGCAGAGGGTTTCGTCGAGCGGGTTGGAACATAAAAGGAAAAAGGAGACGAGGCCATATTCCAGTGCAACTCTTCCGGGCCAACAAACTCCGACAGTCAACAATTACTTCCAATCACTCAACAGCTCTTGGGATACTCAGTTCGAGCAAAGAAGGACTGCCGCGTAGTTTACAAACGAATCATCTAGTAAAGCAACTGAATTGGTTCCTAAACACTTATTCCATCCCATGACCAACCATCATGGTTATTCGATGAGTCAGAAGAGTCGATTTACCTTGCACCTTTCCCCCTTCTCAGCCCCCGGACGACGAGGTGGATTAAAGTAAACGGACAGGAGCTTGATACACAACAAAGTTAATCTAAACAGCGAAGATCTGCCCAGTGGCTTCCGTTCTAGATTCCACCACCAATAAAGAGGCGATGAAGTTACTCATTGCCTTCGTTCTTCTGGTGCAATCTTCACCTCAAGGTTATATATTGTCGGCGGAATGAACGTTCCGGACAATACGCTCATCGCCCTACGATCTCTCCCCACTGCGCTCTCGTTGTCTGGCGGCTAGAGAAACGAGAGAACTGATCATAGGGCGATGAGCGTATTGTCCGGAACGTTCATTCCGCAGACAATATCTGTCGTTGATGGATCATAAGATACCGTTTCCTTCAGAATTCGAATATGATCCGTGTAACTCCGCTGACACCCTCCACTTAGCACGGATATCAAAGAGCACGGCCACTGTAGGTCGCTCTGGCGGAGACTGCCTCTTCTACAAGCACATTGTCAAGGTACACATACCCCCCAACCTGACACCTTGAAATGCAGACTGAAATTGCTAATGGCACCGCCATCGCCTTCGTCGTCAATGAGAACTCGGCGTTCAACGCAGACAACAATTGCCACATCAAGATCCGTGAATACTATGTGGATAAGGAGGGCGTCCAGCACTCGTTCCATCGAAAAGAGATGTAAGGGGACGTTGGAATTCTATAAACAACTCAGACAATAGTAAACAAAACTGCGGAGAAGTTATTTCGTCGAATATGACTGGCCTCATCATCAACACGATGTGTCGCCAATACAGAGGATACTACAACCGAGTGTCCAATCAGTGGAGAGGGTCCATTGACCCTTGTGTAAGTGACACACTATTACTGAAGCCATTTCCCTGCAGCCAAGGCAAATTTCTGCACCAGAAGCTTTGCCCGAGACCAAAATGAAATCGATAAGATGAAAAAGATCACATGTCCGTTTCCATTCTACAAGGTTGGTGGGACTTACAGTTAGGTCGGACATGAATGCAGTATATCAGGTCCGAAAGGGAGCTCCATTCATTGTTCCGCGAGAAGCAATTCAATTCGGATGTGACATTACGCTAGAGGCCGAAGGTACATATTCTTGAGAAGGCAGTAACCTCTATTTGCAAAAGAGACCTAACCAAATAAGGTGCCAACGGATTCCCCACGATGTAGAAATTTCGTCCAATAATATACAAAACTCCTCTGATTCCGTTATTGCCAAGAGCCAAAGGGGTGTTTAAATACTTACTGCGGTTAGCGCATAACGATTTCTATATCTACGGAATCGAAAGGATTCAAGGGCTGTCCTTTGGTACAACCATTGCACATGGTTCCAAGAAAAATCCCAGAAAATGGCAGCTTTCAAGAGCTTGTGGTTCTGGAGATATTCGAAGCGGAATTTGTTGCGAGCGGACTCAAAATATACACCTCTGTGGTTCTTGGCAATAAGCACATCATCGGAAACTTTATCATGCTCCGAACTCCTTAAATAACGAGAATTCGGTACCCACCTCTTTTGATAGGAGTCATTTTCTGTTATCCCAGGTGTTTCCTCTCACTATTCCTTCCAAAAGTTATATCAAAAGTGGGCACCGGTAGGCGAACTTCGTTGCAGATCCCAGTCAGGTCCTTCGGCTCGATACTCTGGGAGGAGGGTCGAGGTCTTCGGATGGACAATATCCCGAGTTCGATGCCAAGGACGATAGCGATAATATCGTATTCCAAGTCCGAGGAGGGCGTCTGGAGACATCCGAAGACATGTGAGTGATATTCCCTCGACTCATAACGCATTCTCATATTCAGTATAAACTACCACGCATTCGACGGAGATCTTTCAGAAGTGTTCCCAGAGAACAAGCTTGCTTTACAATGGATCAATTTCAAGATGGCCGAATACGAAAATCAAATACAGTTTTCGAGTGTCGATATTGGTGAGAAATATGTGAAGTGGATTTTGAGTCTGCTTTCAGACTGTCCCTGTCCGGAGGCTGTGATTCGATTCCAAGACTTTGCTGAAACGAAAGAATTTTACTCTGCCGGCTACTACAACGGATCTGTGCGATGTTATCGAGTTAGGTGGAGAAGGGCGGAGGAGGGGAATTATTTAGACCCCCTGCACTTCCATCATCACAATGGCTCCGTTTCTCCAAGACAAATACCGTATTGTTGTAAGGACTCTAGTTCAGACTAATTCAAGCAATAAAATCTCTTCAGCACGACCGTTACATTAACTCGAACGCTGACGTAATCGTCACCCTTCCAAGCGGACTCTCCGTTTCGTAAGAAAGAGTTTCATCGCTGTAAACAAATCATGGCCATATTTTGAGCGAATATTCTCTCTTCAATGCCTTCTCCTCCACTGACACTTGGCTCCAGCTCGAGCATCGGCCTCGAGGAATTGGTGCTTACAAAATACGAATCGAACTCTCGCTGAAGGAAAAACCTCCAAAAGGTAATGGCCGTTTTCATTTCTCCAGTGAAAATGAAGGTTCAGAATGCGAATGCCCGTCGTTGACAGGGTTGAACTTGGACTTATTCATCCCCAAGCACTGCCCTGCGATGGATTGCCTCTGGGCCGTGCCTCCGTATGGCGGAATAGTCCAACGAGAGAAAGGGTGAATTGGAGGATGGAGGTATACGAGGAGATCATCTACATTTCTTCGAGTGAACACGAATGGGCATTTCGGATAGCCAATAACCGTGATAATGAAAACACAAGGTCATCATCAATCTACTGTCTATAAACAGCTCTGCAGATCTATGGATGGCTCGGGGCGCTTCACTGCTCCGAGGAATTTTGTTGGAAATGCCACTTTCTGGTATTCACGGATCGATTTTTATCAGTTCATTTTAAAGAGTCAGTATAATTTATTCTAGTGAATATGGACACAATTGGGACTCTCATGCGTCTATTCGCATGCAGCATCTGGAAGTGCACAAGACGAAGGAGCACGTAGACGACCCCTTCGGGGGTTTTCCTTCTCCAGAAAGGAGAGAAGATCCAGTACCTTCAGAAGAGTTCGGCGACCAGAATGAAGATGCTACTGAAGAATCCATGAAGGTATGCACGCAGTCAGGGTACTCGATTGGATGGGTGTGGGCCACCTTCGCCTTCCTCGTCGTGTCCGTTATTCTGCCACTTCTGGCGTGTAAGTGAGTCCATATTAAAGACGAGAGATAAATAATCCGAGGGTTTCTTCGGGGCGTCGTCGTTCATCGGAGCAGACAGTCGAATACCACGCCAGTCCCCTGTCTGGCCCCCTCCCCTCCCCCATCCACTCCTTCCAGACACCCTGACCTCGACGACTTCATCAATTTCCGTACTGCTTGAGGGGCCAAATCATAGAGTCACTGATGTTCGGCGAACTTGGAATATTTGGGATAAAGCGTGCTCTGGTTGTGAGATAATACCACATTTGAACTCTTTTTTTACCCATTTCCGAGCATGTAAATGGAAGTATGCCGGAGTGCAGACTCATAAAACGCAGTCTATTTGTGCAACCGATTCCGCTACATTTGCGGGATTAGATACTCTCTTCCATATTTGTATCAGACAGGCGTAGATCTTCGTAGTTTCCCTTCTCCCCGGTGTGTGACCCTTTCAGTCAATAGTGTAGCCCCTTCCGTGTGGAAGTGTGCGTTGAAATGCACAATCCTCCTCGTGCTCTCTTCCGAGTATCGCCGTCCCAGCCGATTATCTGGCCGGGGCATTATAAAAGTAAACAGCACCCTGTCCCCGTCTACTTTCCACTCCGCCACTCGACAACACTCTTCTTTACCCTTCCCTCTTGTCCACACAATGCCCAACTTCTTCGCTGGGAAGATAGTCATCGTTACTGGTGAGTGATCCAGGCCTCTAATACATGCGAAAATAACATCCCTAGCCACAATGTATTTTTCCGTAGCTCATCGTCGTCATACCCACAATGAGAATGGGAATCTCGCGAGTGCTTGACAACAACGACAATAAGACTCTTGAGGTTCCTCCAACGGCATCGGCCGCGAGTCCGCCCGCCAATTCGCTGCTCGCGGGGCCAAAGTGACACTGTGTGGGAGGAACGCCGACACGATCAAGGAGACGAGGAGGCAGTGCATCGAGTCGGGAGCCAAGGAGAGCGATATACTCGAGGTGCTCGGAGAACTCAACAACGACGAGACTCCCGCGAGGATCATCAAGGAGACACTCGACAAGTTCGGACAGATCGATGTTCTGGTGAGTGGAGGGCAGACGAATAAATAGAGGGAAGAGGAAATAATCTGTAACAGACGAACTGTCTGTTGTGTTCTTATTATGGGGGTTGATATTTGGAATCCCTATGATATTGATTCCCTAACGTTAGAATTGTGGAAGTAGAGTGAATGCGTTGGCATCAGACTGCCCGTTCGGGACGAAAAATTGGTTGTTATCGGAAGAAAACGCTCATTGTCAGGTGAACAACGCTGGCACAGCCTTCGTGGACGCTCAAATGCGCACGGGAATCGAGCAGCCGGTGGAGCTGTTTGACAAGACGATCACAGTCAACACTCGGGCCGTCATCGTCCTCTCCAACCTCGCCATCGCTTCCCTTGAGAAGACCAAAGGATCCATCATCAACATTTCCTCCATCGCCGGCAGCCTCGTCGTCACCCCCAACAACCCCTACTACGCCATGTCCAAGGCCTGCCTCGACCAGCTCACCGTCCAGATGGCAGGGACACTCATCAACAAGGGAATTCGAGTCAATGGAATCAGGTGGGAATCAGGGATTAATGACGTCATTATCCTTTCCAGCCCGGGAATCGTTCGTTCGGACTTCGGGGCCAAGCTCGGGATGCCGCCAGCCATGGTTGAGGCTATGTACACGGAGGCCGAGAACAACAAGGAGGCACTGCCTCTTGGACGATATGGACAGCCAGAGGATATTGCCAATGTAGGGAGAAAGGGAGGAGGGGAGAATGGGTGGGGGAGGAGGATGGGGAGGGAGAGGATGTGGGAGGAATGATTGTGGAGGGGAGGACTCATTCCACTTCAGCTCATCACCTTCCTGGCCGATCGTTCCCTCAGCGAGTTCATCGTTGGGCAGACGATCGTCTCCGATGGCGGTTCCCTCATCAAGAACACTCTCATCTCCCGTGAATTCAAGCTGCCCGAGCAGTAGTCTCAGTTGAGTACGAATAAAGTGTGCCCAGACTACGAATCGGCCCGTGAATTACACGAGAGACCAAAGACACGAGGCAGCTGATAAGGGAAATTGCATCCCCCATTCGGCCATCGATTCTCTCGCATCATTTCTCCTTGTTAGACACCTCGCTTTTCCTCCTCCTCTTCCCCTCTTCAGATCCCTCCAAAATGCCCGACTTCTTCGCCGGAAAAGTTGTCATTGTTACCGGTGAGCATGCGAAAAAAGTTATATCAAAAAGCTGGCATGCATTTACTGGCGGAAAACCAATTTCAACTTTACGCTAGTTTTCAAAATTTCACTCTTTCGAAATGGATTTTCTACTAACAAGAAGCAAACGATTGTTGTTCTTTAGACCAGTAACATGATATTTCTTGAGGTTCCTCCACGGGAATCGGCAGCGTGACCGCTCGGCAGTTCGCAGCTCGCGGGGCCAAAGTCACCATTACGGGAAGGAATGCAGAGGCACTCGCGCAGACCAAGCAGTCGTGCATCGAGGCAGGGGCCAAGGAAGACGACATACTCGAGGTTAGCAATCGATGACAGCCCCTTCTTGAATCGGTCATTCTTCAGGTCATCGGAGAGATCACCAACGAGGAGGTCGTCGACCGCATCGTCAATGGAACTGTCGAAAAGTTCGGGCAGCTTGATGTCCTGGTCAGTGTATTCAAGTATTATGCCGTGATTTTTGATTATCTGCTGGATTATAAAGTTAGCTATGAGCTTCCTGCAGGTAAACAACGCTGGTGCTGCCTTCAACGACCACGGCCTCCACCGCGGAATCGACCAGCACATCGAGATCTACGACAAGACGCTCGCCCTCAACACGAGGTCCGTCATCGTCATCTCCAAGGCCGCCGTCCCCCACCTCGAGAAGACCAAGGGCGCCATCGTCAACGTCTCCTCCATCGCTGGCCTGAACTTCGTGTCTCCGTTCTCGTCGTACTACGCCATGTCGAAAGCCTGCCTCGACCAGCTCACCGTCCAGATGGCGGGAACTCTCATCAGGAAGGGAATCCGCGTCAACTCTGTCAAGTTGGCATATTTAGAGAAGGGAGAAGAGGGTTAAATTCAGCCCGGGCATCATCAAGACCGACTTCATGAGCAAGATCGGAATTCCCAAGGAGGTGTCGGAGAGGGTTCGAGGTCCTGGGGGAAGGGAATGAAAAAAGACATTCAGCTGTACGAGGGCTGGGGCGCGGACTCGAATGCCATCCCCGTCGGACGCCACGGAGTCCCCGAGGACATTGGCAATGTGGGTCCAAGATATTGCCATTACGGGCAGATATATTTTCCAAGCCGATACTCTCACAAACACTTCCAGCCCGTTAGGTGTGGTTACTAAGATTGTTTGCATTTCCAGGTGATTCTCTTCCTCGCCGATCGCTCCCTCAGCGAGTTCATCGTGGGGCAGCGCATCGTCTCCGACGGCGGCTCCACTATCAAGAACACCCTCATCTCCAAGGAACCCGATCTCTAGACAGGGAACACACTTTATCGTAGTGTAAATGAGATGAGATTAAAGCCAAGTGGAATGTTTGTTCACTTGCGAGCCTCTGCGAGTGCGAGTCGCATGGCAGAACCTCCGTCAGCCACGATTCTCTGGCCGATCAAGAACTCGGACTTGGAACGGTCTGCCAGGAAGACGATCAGCTGAACAATGCAATAAGCAGGCCACGGGTCTCATGGATTTGTGTTCCAGTGGTTAGGGCGGCTGTACTTTGATTGCCCTTTCCGTCCGAGAAAAATTGCTCACCTCTGCGATATCATTAGGCTTTCCACCGCGTCCAACGGGAAGGTAGCTGGTATTGTTGGAGATCATCTCGTGGAACTACAATCCTTTCTTACTCCCGATTCTCTCTATTCTCTCGCCTGATCAGCAGCTTCCTTAGGCACACCGGAATTGGTGGTGAAGTTGGTGTGGATGACGCCGGGGCTGCAATGAGAGGATAGGGGATGAGAGAGAGAACCGTCTATCTACCAGACTGCGTTGACTCGGATGCCCTTCTCAATGAGAGTTCCCGCCATCTGCGTGGTCAACGAGTCCACGGCCGCCTTCGAGATGGCGTAGTAGGGGGCATACTATAAACAGGGTGCACTGCAGTTTTTTCGCCCTTCCTAACGGGGAATAAAACGATGCGGAGGATACTCCGTTTCGACCACTGGGAAATGCTATAGTTTCGAGGCCTGCTGATATTCGGAGTATTTTCCATTGGACGGAACTGAGTATTTCTTTCTCTTGACATTACCTTGTTGACGAATGGCTGTCCAGCAAGGGAGGAAGTGTTGACGATGGATCCCCGACTCTTCTCCAGCCACGGAATGGCCGCCTGCGATACGAGGATGACAGATCGAGTGTTGAGGGAAATGTTCTGGTCGAAGAGTTCGATCGGCTGCTCGATTCCCGGGCGACCCATCTTGTCCGCCACGTGCGCTCCAGCGTTGTTCACCTGATATGTTTGTTTCCTCCCGATCCAGCCAAATGGCTCACAAGAACGTCAATCTGGCCGAACTTGGCGACGGTTTCCTTGACGATGCGCTTTGCTGTCTCCTCCAGAGCAATGTCTCCGAGGACCTAAACAGACATATTCTTCCCAATATAAAGGAATCTTAGGGGGCCAAAAAAGGATTCTTACAATTTCTGGAGCAAAGAGATCAAAGGCCATCTCCCACCTCATGGATGCCGCCAGGCTTTGCTCCTGCCTTGATGCAGTCCCTCTTGGTCTCGGCGAGGGCGTCTGCCTTGGTTCCAGCGATGGTGAGACGAGCTCCGTGGCCGGCGAGGAGTCTGGCAGTCTCACGGCCGATTCCACTCGATGCCCCGGTCACAATGGCCACTTTGGAGGTGAAGAAAGAGGCGACCATTGCGGTGGATGACTGAAAGAGAAGGGATAAGTCTAGGAAAGAAGGCCACAAGACTCGCAGTTACCCACTCGGTACATGGTGGACTCTGATGAAGAGACGAATATATAACCACGCCGGAATCCCACGCCAAGCCGGCTGTTTGCTTATCATTTGAAACTCGACCATACTCCTCTTCTTTTCTTCTGCATCCCATCGTCGTCTGGAACCTCCTCGCCTGGCGTTCTCTCTCGTTCGTCGTTGTGGGCACACGTGTAACTACAGCGTAGTTTTCCGCTCAAAATGTCGCGCTACTAGAATTCAGGCAGAAGCTGCACTACGATTCAGTAACTTGTCATTAGTCATGCAACATTTGCAGATGCAAATATTTAAACAAGAGTGACATTTACGAGCATGGTGTTCTCGCGGCTGCGTCTAAAGTCACACACTCAATGAGAGATAGCTTCAATCCCGTCGGGGAGTGAGCTTTTTATAATGTCGGAAATGTCGGATACTCTCTTACCCAAGTATGAATTTTATGTGGTTACACGTTTTTCTCGTCGGATAAGACATTTTTATCGTCATCGAACACAAATACCTTTTTACAATTACAAATTCATAAAGTGATATCTACAGTAGTACGTGGAGGGTGTTTTGAGACTTGAATGGTGGAGGAAAGATGTTTCAAAAGTTGGGTGGAGGAGGATAGGCGAAGGGCGGCTTGCGACCTGAAAATTAAGAATCGCAAATTTTCTAAACTTGAGACGTTACCATCGATGTCGACGAATCCGTACTCGTCGCCGATGTCGACTGTACGAAGAACGCGGCCAGTCTTGTCGAGGACCTGCGAATGAATAATTAAAAGCGAAATTCCGAAAGAGCTTATTAGAAAGACAGTGCATCGAAAATATTATACCTTGGGATCGGTAGCCAGCGCAACGATTCCCTTCCCCGAGTATTCGATTGTCTCGCCCTCGGCGAGTTCCTTCCCCATCTCAACGACTCTCGTTCTCCGATAAATTTCAAGAGGGACAGACCTCTGTTGCAGCGTATTCCTCGTTCTTGATCGCTCCCTGGACGATCTGGGTGCGAACGTATCCGGGCCATAGCGATACGACGGTGACATTGTCGGGCTTGAGCTCAAGAGCCGTGTCGGCCGCCATGCGATCCAGTGCTGCCTTGCCCACTCCGTAGGCCACGTTCATGAAGTACCTGGTCTTGAATTAGGTATTTCGAAAATACGTAACTTACGATTTCCCGCCGACAGAAGAAACGTTGACGATGAGTCCCGATCTCCGCTTGACCATCATTCGAGCGGCGTAGACAGTACAGAAGTAGTGGTTACGGAGGCCGACGTTATTGACGAGATCCCAGAATTCGGGCTCAGCCTCGTAGAACTTGCGCTTCTTTCCTGCTCCTCCGATATCGTCGAACAGCGCCTGGCAGGGTTTTTTTTCAGTTTCCAAGGGAAGAAGGACCTTCACTCACCGTAACGGCAGCATAAGCGTTGTTGACGAGAATATCGAGCTGTCCACCTGTTTCTTTCTCGAGTGTTGCGAAAAAGTCCTTGACCTACAATTTTTCTTTTTGTCTACCTCTTGTGGGAATTAATATAGAAAGCTTCGGGTTCCAGACAATATCGATATAGATATTGCCAAACATACCTGCTTGTCATCGGCATGGTCAACATATCGGGCGATTCCCTTTCCGCCCCTCTCCGTCATCTCTGCAGTGAAATCGTCCAACAATCAGTTTCAGACGAGTAACGAATATTGTGGAGAAAGGGACATGTCCATTTCCGCAAACCAGCTCTTTTAATGAGAGGTTCAACAACACCAAAAAACATTATTTCGAATTTCCCCCCCTCCGGTCTTCTTCTTAGCACAGAATTAAAAATGCGCACCCTTGGCAGTTTGTTCCAGTCCCGGGAGCCCGAGAGCAGCCTGCTGCGACTGAGCGGGCTTCCTTCCAGTCACATAGACTGTGGCTCCCGCCTCTCCGAGCTGGAGGGCGATGCCTTGGCCGATACCTGAGCATTGCCTATCTTCAAGTAAGGGAATGGGGCAAACCTCGGGAAGCTCCCGTCACAATGGCGATTTTGCCTGCGAGTGGTTTGGAGGACATTCTTCAACGAGAACGAAGTGATGGTGGTCAGTGCTGATATAGGATGGACGAGGATGATGCAAAGACCCCGCCGTTGTGCGAGTGTGCCTATTTACTCTCGACTAAAGCACGGCGAGTGGAACGATGGAAGAGGGAGGGATTTGTCCTTTCGTTGTCTCGATCCTCTAGAACATGCTATGTCCATGGTTCGATAGAGTAGATGTGAGAAGAGGTTTAGAGAACGAGAGTGCCTTTGACTGAAAGATGCAGCGATCTCTGACCCATCACAGAATGTGTAGCAGCTAACTACATCGAGCAAGGAACCAGCCTAAATGTGATCGAAAAGTTAGACGTTTGAACGCTATTTTAATGAACGCTTTGAATTCTAACTGAATAGAGAACCATATTATTTCTCCTGAAAATCCCGCTTATTTTATTGTTTTCCCTAGTCCGTTGAAAACTGACAACCGCGAAGAACGACGACGTCAAGCTCGACGTCAATGACACAGGCTTACACAAAATAATGTGATAAAGAGTTGGATACATTCCGAACCATTTATTTTCGAAGTAGCGAGCGTGTATGAAACACCAATTGGTTCAAATTATTCTCCACTGCACTCTCGATGCTGTATGCTCTGATGGTTACAAAAATTAACATGAAAATTTATAAAATATCAAAGTTGTCACGTTTTTGCAACTTCACTAGCGCTTCTTCTTTCTTTCCATTGGATTCGAAGGCGATTCCAATTGCAGTTCAGGCGCTAATGGTCAAACTGCTCTCCCCCTCCCTCCTCTCCTTGCCAACCCGGCGCGTTAGTATCGCAGTGCTCTGGGCGGGTATATAACCAGTTGGTCGAGAGACTCTCTCGTCGGCGCTCGCGTCCCGCCTTCGCCCCCCGAGATGATCGCAACACCCTGCGCGTTCCGCTGATCTCTCTGTGTGCCCACCCAGCCTCCCCGCTCGTTCGCGCGTCCCGTGAGAGGCAAAGGATCAGCCGATACCCGGTGCCCCCTCCGGGGAGTCGCCCGAGGAACGGCCCTGTCCTCGCCTGCAATCCCCTGTAGATCCCCGCCTCAGCCCCCAATACAGCGCCGACAGTTAGGACCCATGGTCCATTTTTTTCATTTTACCCCCCTATTATCATTGTTTACAACTACGCTCCAGGAGGCATCCGAAGTGTGGCGCCCCACATTTCAGAAGGCAAACATTTTGAGATAATAATCTACTGTTTATTCACAAGACAGTAGTTGTGGCAAATATAGAAGGGGATAGATCAAAGCTTGGGAGCCGTGGCCAATACCATCTTGAGATTGGATCCTCCGTCTGCCGTGTATCGCTGTCCGACGATGAATTCGGACTGCGATCGATCGGAGAGGAAGACGATGAGCTGGAGACTCGCAGTGAAGAATGCAAAGAGGGATTGGAAACCTTGGCGATATCGGCGGCCTCCCCAACCCTACCAATGGGCACGGCATCCGTGTCTCTGCCCTTGTTGTCGTAGAAGTCGTCCTCCTTCTCCCTCGGAAGTCCCGCGGCATGGGCAAAGTTTGTTTTGATCAGGCCCGGGCTGAAATAAGAAACGGAGTAACATTTGGATCCTTATTCTCGCTCAACGAATCGGAACTCGCAATGGTTCGCTAGTTCTAAAACATGACTGAAAAAAGGGGACAATAGACCTGACGCCATTGACTCGGATGCCCTTCTCGATGAGAGTGCCCGCCATCTGGACGGTGAGCTGATCGAGGGCCGCCTTGGCGACGGGATAGTAGGGAGAGAGCTTGAAGACAAATGGCTGTCCGGCCACGGAGGAGACGTTGACGATGGAGCCACGAGTCTTCTCGAGGTGCGCCACGGCTCGCTGCGAGATTAAGACAACGCTGAAAAAATTGATTTCGATTCACAAGGTGTACATTTTCGGCAATCTGATACAAGTCAATCCACTCACGTTCGAACATTGAGAGCAAAGTTGTGGTCGAGGATTTGGACTGGTTGCTCGATTCCCGGTCGATTCTGGAGATCAGGAATTCGCGCACCGGCATTGTTGACCTGAAGGCGAATGTTATAGCCTGTAGCTTGTGCCATTAGGGTTTCTCGTAACTGGCAATGAATCCACAATTCGTTTTATTTACCACGAGAAATTCAGAGAAATAGCCAAGCTCAGCACACATTCGAAAACTCACGAGTACATCCAACTGTCCGAACTTTGCAATTGTGTAGTCGACGATTTTCGGTGCGAATTCGTCGTCCGTGATGTCCCCGACTACCTGAATAAATCCATTAGAAGAGTACAAGCAACGAGGCAACCGACCTCGAGGACATCGTCCTCCTTGGCCCCGGCCTCGACGAGGATCGCCTTAGTCTCCGCGAGGGCCACAACATTCCTTCCAGTTATTGTCACTTTGGCACCGCGAGCTGCCAACTTACGGGCCGTCTCCCGGCCGATTCCACTGGAGGAACCTGTCATATTCTCGTCTGACTGTCTGTAAATCAAGGGGACTCACCTGTGACAATGGCAACCTTGCCGCTGAAGAAGTCGGTCATGCTTGTGGAGAAACGAAGCGAGAAAGGGGGGGAAGGGGATAGCCCTGTCGCCTATTTATCGAGGGAACTGCACGCCGTCACAACACGCCACGTTATAGTGTGTGCGGGAGGGAGAGGAGAGAGAGTGGCCGTGTTGCTCCCTCTGACCACGAGGCTCGGCTAGCGTAGTTTGAGACCGATACTTTGGCTTTCTTGTAGGACTTTGATACCGACACACATTGTCTTACCTGAACACGTGACTGAACAAAAATCTGACATCCATCTGGACTCCGACAACTACAGATTGCTTTCACTTCTTCTTCCTATTACGAGTGGAAGACGAAGAAATGCCCGCTGCAAGGTCGTCGTCGTACTTTCGAACTAATCAGTATTGCCATTTGCTTCGTTTTGTTCCAATTGGCCAGTCTTTATCGTGCTTACCACGCAACAAAACTGACCGGGATCATCGTGATTTGACAGGCAGTTCAGACGTGCTGTGGCGTTATCAATCGTTGCAGAAAAATTGTAAGTCTGGAATGTGTTTCATCTTCTCGCAGTGAACGTGTCATATTTCAAAGAAAGACACTCAGTTGTATGATCTTACAATTAGTATGCAGTAATTTTTCAAATAAAAAGTTCCGAAGGCTCATTTGTAGAAAAAATGTACCACAAACACCGTGATCCAATTTGGGTGATAAACCCTAGTGTCAACCGCACTTTAGACATCTGGTGCCGAATATTTCATATTTGTTATCAACCAGACCATGAGCAGGAATTGGAAGAATGATAAAAGCGCCCCGAAGGAGAGGGAAAGGGACGTATCTTCTCGCCCTCGGTCCCATTAGTCGTTATCTCGATCGATCGAGGCCCCGATGGGGAATCACTCGATCCCCCACCTCCCATGCCCTTCGCCTGCTTCCTCAGTGCGGAAGCCCGCGAGCAGCGGAGGATCAATCGGGAGATCGACAAGACCCTCCAGAGGGAGAAGAGGAATGCGAGGAGGGAACTCAAGCTGCTCCTCCTCGGTAAGCCCTTCTTATGCTGTTATCGGAGCCCTAACCATTGCTCTCGGCTATCTTTCTCCTCCAAAATATTGTCAATATGTACAGCGTTTTCACGGCTAACAATGCGTTTAGCTAATGGCCTATTCTGTATCATCGATTCCATAAGGAAATAAGACCTGAACTTTTATTCAAGTGTTTTGCGTGGAAGCAGGAGAGACAAAGGATTACAAACTATTTTCTTACGATCACTGAGTGATTGGACGAGGACTTATTAGTCAAATTTGCCATCTCTTTGGATTCGGGCAAAATCGTCAGGAACACGTGGAATGTCGACCAGTTTTTCGAGCCGACTACAATATTCAATCTTTCTGCAGGCACCGGAGAATCGGGCAAGTCGACGTTCATCAAGCAGATGCGCATTATCCATGGCAGTGGATACTCGGATAAGGACAGGAAGGAATGCGCATCGATGGTGTACCAGAACGTGTTCATTGCCATGCAGGTTGAGTTGTCTCCGATTGAATGATTGTGCCTTGCAGTCAATGCTACGAGCGATGGAACCGCTCTCAATTGACTTCAGTGATAAGACGGTCGAATTGGCTGACAAGGTGAGAATCTGAGAACGAAAATATGCTCTTCTTCTAAGGCTGCGAAAGTTCTCGAAGTCGACCACGAGAAAGTGACGACATTGGAGGAACCGTTCATAACGTGCATAACGGTCTGTTCACCAAATACAGGACTCAAAATTCCAGTTCAGGATTTATGGAATGATGCTGCCCTCCGCGAGTGCTACGATCGCCGTAGAGAATTCCACCTGACAGACTCTGCCAAATAGTGAGCATCCGAGGTCGACAGACTGATTGTGGCCACGGGTCCTCTTGCAGCTTTTTAGATGACCTTGCCAGAATATCGGATCCCGAATACATTCCGACGGAACAGGATATTCTGCGCGTTCGCGTGCCCACGACGGGAATCATCGAGTATCCCTTCGACCTCGGGCCTGTGCAGTTCAGGTAGGGTTATTCGGTGAATTCCATCGGTACTGTGGGAAGCCTCCGCGCTTTGGTGTTAGATAGTAAAATTCGATCATATGTAGTACGAATGGAAAATATAATTTAAAAATGAGTCTCGAAATCCGATTTAAAATGTCAAAGACCAAATTAATATTTATGCACAGAATCGTGGACGTGGGAGGGCAGCGATCGGAGCGTCGAAAGTGGATTCACAGCTTCGAGAACGTCACTTCCATCATATTCCTCGTTGCTCTCTCGGAATACGATCAAGTACTCTTCGAGAACAACAATGAGGTACCGTTCTCATACTCTTTGAATGAATCTTCGATATGTTCAGAATCGCATGGAAGAATCGAAAGCACTATTCTGCACCATTGTTGACAATTCATACTTTGCTAATAGTTCGGGTGAGAATTCCATGCTTTTAGTTTTCGGCTAAACCTGAATTACTGCAGTGATATTGTTCATGAACAAGAAAGACTTGTTAGAAGAGAAGTTGAAGAAATCTCATCTGGAAGACTTCTTCGAAGATTACGATGGTGAGTGACAATTAGACTGAACTCTGGGACTAAACACGCTTCACTTTCAGGGCCCCAATTCGACCACATCGCAGCTCGTGAATTCATTCTTCAAATGTTCATAGATTTGAATCCGGATCCGTACAAGACAATCTACTCCCACTTCACGTGTGCTACAGGTTTCCCGAATCTCACTTTATTGTCGTTAACTCGTTCTTTTTGCAGATACAGATAACATTCGCTATGTTTTCGCAGCCGTCAAAGACACTGTTCAACAACATGCTCTTATGATGCACGGGCTATTGTAACCATATTACGGGGATTCCACACTGTTAGATGTCATTATCGAATTTGTTTTGCCAACAACGCGAAGTACAGTTCCGTTTCTTCGCTTCGAGCTTCGGGACTTATTTTGTACCTGAAAAGAGAAAATGTATTTAAAAATGGAAAAAAAAATCTCGCTTTTCTCGGGATGTCCGTGATTTCATTCCGAAGTCCGCGAGAATCTTGGCAATCTGCAATCAAGAATAGGGGTGGCTAATGTGGCTGGGCGGGTGCACCTGTTCGTTAATTAACGGCTCCCATAACATCACACTGATCAACATCGAAAGACCGCTGCTGAAACGGAGGTTAAGCTGGTCTCCCATTGCAATAAGAAAAGTTTCTTACAGAACAATCCAGAGGTCGTAGAGTGCAACGGATAAGTTCCTGACGAAGGCACAGCAGGAACTGTCGGGGAGGAGAAGATAAAGGAAGAAAAAGACATAGCACAATACGTTCATGCAGAAGCCGGGAATAACAAACTTGCCAAATATCTGAAAAGTATTGCCATCACAAACGGAGACCTTGAAACCGACTTTGAGGACTCGAATGTTTTCTCTGATCTGGTACATTCGATTGAGGGAGTAACTGAAGATCTGGGCACCGCATCTTTTCTGTTTCTCTAGAATCTTTCGGTTGTGGCGAACCACGAGGAGAATACTCTGAATGGAACCAATTGGATGAAATCTCTTACTGTTATCTCACCACAACACTGACAACCAAATAAACGGAAACGAGTTTGATCGTCCCGTAGATCGTCCACCACTCTGAAGGGAAGAAGTTTTCCCGTCTTTGACCACAACAAACTGTAGTAGAGACCAAAGGAGTTGAGGAGGGCAAGGCCTTCGTTTAGGACTGTGATGGGAATATTGACGAAGAATGTACTCGCGGACTGCCTCTCGTACCACGACCAACGATGGCCCGCCACGAATCTCTCCACTGCGATTGAGAAGATACTGTAATGAATGTCGCTAGTTTGAAAAAAAAACTCCGATGATACCATGTGCATAGATATCCAATGATCATCTCTCGAGTGCAGCAGGCAACTCCGAGAAGGACATCCCCTTCGAGGAGAGGGAGGTCTGAGGAAAATGGTTGAGAACATGAGCAAGAACTATTCTGACCATAGTGCTGATAGTAAATAAGAACGAGTCTTGCGGAACAAGCCACAACGTAGTGAACGAAGAACTTGATCATCATGAAGCGCACATTCCTGTGCATCAGCTGGCTCCTGAGAACTGCGAGTGATAACTGGCGAAATGACAAGAACCTCGACACTGCCAGCGAATACAGAGGAACAAAAGCGAGAAGAGCAAGAGTGCTTAAGATCTGAAGATAAAACGGGTTAGAAAAAGCAGAAGATGTGTAAGTAAACCTCAAGTCCGTATATGGCCTCGAATATTGGAAAGTTGTCGACGGCCACCGAATTATTGACGAAGATTACAAAGAACCTCTCCATCGTCCGCATCTCCTCCAACTGACGTGAGCTGATGATAGAAAATATATTATTCGCCTCGCTATCCTCAGAATATGCACGATATGGGAATTCCCCAGAGACTTTCAACCGGTGCAGCACAGCGATCTGCGTCAGTGCACACCTCCACAGAAGTATCCAGCGAATTCCCACTCCGGACATGTTCTCAGGACCAAGAATCGAGCAAATTTCTCTCGTTACTGATTATAGGCAGATGAAATTACCATGCAAATTACCAGTCATTTGTCACAAGAGTTAATCGTGTTCTGTGATAGAGTGTTTTGTTGCTGTACATTCTTGAGCCTCATTGTCAGCCACACGGCGGGGAAGTGCTGAGTAAGTATGACACGACATCTCCGAAAACAACGAGTCACCCCCAACAAAAAGTCATGTCCTGTCGTGATACTTTTATTAATTTAAAAAATAACTATACGGAATGAACGCTCATCGCCCTCTGTCAAAATACGCTGCTGACCAGTCGAAACACCCTCCAAAAGAATCCGTTTGAGCCACTGAAATATCACTATTCTAGAGGACAATACTTTTTAGGTTGATGCCGAGCTGTGCTTGCGATTCGATGCTCTAGAAAATCTCGTGATAAGTTCCATAAAACGAAACGAGGCATTTAATGACTCACTAACAAAGTTGTGGAATCGTTTACAAAGCATCGGGGGCAGTCGAGAGTGTTCTTTGTTGGAATACACAAGCAATGACCTTTTCACTTACAAGACCAGACAACAACCTCTCTATAGGAAGGACATGATGCCATTTATTTGTTTGTCAAACTTTAACTTCTCCCTTCACGTGATTCCCGTCCTCTGAGAATCCATAAGTGGGTGTTAATCCCTTGGATGGCCGTTGGCCCAACACTCCAGATTATCAAAGCCCCCGACCAAGTTGCCAATCGAGCTTCCTTCCCTCTCATCATGGAGTCATGGGCAGATTCACTCTACGAGGTTTGTCCCGTTTCCATTTTTGGCGTTCACAACATTATCCAACTAATATTCGCCGAAGAATAAAAAATGAAACACTTTGAAAGCCTCCTGAAAAACATTTTTGATGAAATTCAAATAAGTAGTTTGTTTTTGCTCGTTTGCATCGCTTGCAAACATTTTGAACAGGTGTGAGAATGGTTTTACGGTTTCACAAATGTGAAACCGTAAAGGCAGCATGAATGAAAAGCTAAGACGCAGCAGTTTTTCCGCAAACCTGATGCAGCTCCCACACATACAATTCAAATATTCGTTTCTGCTGAGGACTCCGATTATAACACCAAACTATTTTGGGTGTAAAACAACGGAGCTCAGGTTATCATCACCATCATATCCCTCTGTGCCATATTCGCCAACGCTGTCTTCCTTCTCGTTACCTCAAAGACGAAGCACGCCTCCATTGGCTCGTTCAGGTAGGCACTTCACATCGAGATTGCACAACTTCCTTCAGGTATCTCCTCAACCTCTTCGCCCTCCTCAACGTGGCCGTGGCTGCCTTCTTCCTCATCCTCGTCCCGGTCAGAGTCACTGTTGTGCCATTCTACTGTGCATTTAGCGATCCTACTCTGATCACTCCTCCTTCGTCATCTACAGTCGAAGTCTGGCAGACTACCCTCCCGAATACTCCACCCATGTTCTTGTGGCCTTCTTTCTCGTCCTAGCCGAGTACTTTCCACTCCTTTCCTTCCTCTTCCTCCACCGCTTCGTTGCTGTATGCAGGTGAACAGTTGCCCAAAAACACACAATAACCAGTTCGCATTTTTATCAAAAGTCTTTATGGTTTCACGGTGTTGCAAGTAGCGAAGATGAAAATGAGCCCTTCATGGAAGTAAATTAAGACATGCTTCTCAAATTCTCTATAGCTACTTCCCTCCCTCTCTGCAGGCCTCGTCTTCTCCGTAACTGCTCTCGATGTGTGTGGGTGTCTTCTGCTCTGGCGGCTAATCTTTCCTTCTCCTTCCTTCTCTTTATCGCCACTGACATTTTCTACCCTCATAATGCCTTCTTCGCTAATGCAGAAAACTTCCGCGATATGAAGGTAACATCAGAATTATCTGAAGAGTATCGTGCAGATTCAGATGGAGACCGAATATGAGATCCCGTTGGTCGGAATTCGAATGAGGATCGGGGTCAAGGAAACTGTTCAACTCGGACTCGTCCTTCCAATCATTCTCGTTATCTTCCGGTGCAGCAGAGACATCGTCCATCGGCTAAAATCGTGAGATGAACATAGCAACGAATCATGAAATTCAGTGGTTCCATGTTCCCCAAACCGCGGAAACAGCACAAGCAGTTCTTCCTCGCAGTTGTTGTTCAGGTATTCCAGTCCTCATCTCTTCTCATCCTTTCAGGCGTCGCTCTTCTCGGTGCTCGTCTTCTTTCCTCTCCTCATCTCTGTTGTCGTGGCCACTGCGGGTCTTCACTCCAACGTCATGGGCAGTCTTCAGCTCGTCGTCCTTTCCCTCTTCCCTCTGCTGAGTCCGATCGCCATTCTTTCCACCATTGCACTGTGAGTTTTAGTTTTTTTAAAAATAATTAGGGCGACAGAAACTTGTTCTTATGGCCCTCTTTCATACTTTTTGCTAAAAAATAAAATGACATGGAAAGCTCGGAATAGCACGATTTTGTAAGTATAGTGTCCAACGTCTCACTTTACAGCTATCGCGTCCGTCTGCTCTCCTTCATGGCCGTTGTCTTCGGATGTCGATACAACGGCCGAGGAGGCCTCTCTCCCTTCCTCCCCGATCCCTTCCGTCGTCCTCCCCATTCCCTCACCCTCGATCCCATTCTCGAAGAGCCAGACGAGGACCACTCCGTCTGAATTCTACCTCTTTCGATTCTAGATAGGTCTTCACTCCCACCAGCTTGCAGGTCACAAACAAGTCAGCGAGAGGTTACATTTATGCATTTTTGGAAACGATTCCAGAATTACAAGCCTGGAAAATAAACATTGAAAGATTGCCAGAGATCCATGATAAGGAGTATTAAAAAGGGCAGTTGTCACAAGTCACACAATGTCTTCCGTGAGGCATCCCTTGTCTGTTCGATTCCGCCGACAGCAACAAAGATAAATGCAGAGATAAATGCAGAAGATAACGTTTGATATCTGAAAGTTGACCTTCGACGAAATAAATATGAAATGCTTACAATGAGCGTAGCGATGATGAGAATCCAGGTGATCATCATGGGGTCCATGGGAAGAGACGGTGGAAGGAGGCGAGGAAAGAGTCTCGAATGGCCTCATTGACATTGATATCATCTGCCCTCCGTTCTATGCTCGATGCCCCTTCGAGGGGACACACAACTCAGCCCGATATCAGCTCATTTCAACTGGCGCACGCATTCATCCATGACGACAGAGCCATTACAGCATCCGGTGTAGACGCGCATCATAAGGTACAAATGTGAACGTAATGCCGACTTCGCGTACGTAACGCTCGTTTGATCTACATGTTGTCCGTGGCGAGGCCTGCGGTTGCAAGCTGAGTTCCTTTCACATTCCACCGGCGAATAGACATGGGTTTCCGTAGAATTCTTTTGCACCCCGTTCTTCATCGTATGAATTTATCCCGCTTTACTTCTCTTACCAGAGAATGACAACAGATCAATATTGTATCTACAGGATATGCTTGACCCCTCCCTCCTTCTCCTTGACCATGGACATGTTCTCGTAGGCGGCCTTCATGGCCTCTATCGTCGGGGGCGTCACTGCACTTTCCTTCCGATGCTCAGCCATCGCCAATCCACTCGCGACCCAGAACGAGATGTACGCTGCAATCTAAAGCAAAGAGCGAATTGAGCCTACCCATCGAATTGCCTACCAGGACGACGGAAAGGACTGTCATGTACGTGTAGACTGTGATGCCCGACGCGAGGAAGAGCATCGTCGACCCCGCGCATGCCTGAAGACTCATACAGAGCATTGATACTCATATTCCCGAGGTATCCTATTTTTCGAGTAAGGAAGCATTTGCGTCTCCATCAAATAATTCTCTGCATAAATTCATGGAATCATCGCTTAGCTTCAGAAGGCTATGAAAGCTTAGTGATAGTGCTCACGTGAAATATGCGTGAAACGGATACGGACTGTGTCTTGCTCTCGGGGATGATGAGTGACGTCATGACTGTTCTGTGATGTGGATGACAATTGGACGAGTGTCCCCTCTCTCCCTCACCTCGCCGTGTTGTTGGCGGCGTCGCCGATGCCGAAGAGAAAGGCGATGATCAGATTAGTGGCGACACTGAAGGGAAGAGGAGGTCGAGGGAAGGAAGGGGGAGGGGGGGGGACGGCGGGACGGGGAAGGGGATTGTGGCCGGAACACGACGAATGCTAATTCACTCGTGTCCCCAAATATCATTGAGACTATGGTCGAAGTTGCAAATGTCTCGTGCTATGCAGCGAACGCGCGGAAACTCCACTGATTGGGTCTTACTTAGGCTGAATGAGTAGTGAGGCTCCGTCATTAGGCTCCACGGTACTCCATCCCGGCACTGAAACGACGATGAGGGCAAAGGTGAGGACGTGAGTGACGGCGTTGATGGTCATGCAGGGACGAAGGCCGAAGTTGGTCATCCTCTTGGACAGGAAGATCGTCACGCCACTCACTGAATACTCCTTGATATGATAGTCAAAGATGTTCGCATACTGATGACACTCCCGAGTGTGAAGACGATACCGAAGTACGCAGGGAGGTAGATGTGATGGGAGAGGGCCTGGAGAAGATATCTAGAAGTAGTCCAGGGACATGAGTACCTTTGTGAACTGGATGGTGGTCGGGAAGACATTGAGCCAGAAGGAGAGATACATTCCCGTGTAGATATAGAAGGGGAAGAGGAGCAGCGTTCGCTTGTGGGTGAGAGTGGAGAAGATGAGGCCGAAGCTCTCCTTGAGAGTGACGTCCTTGTTGCGGTTGGAGTTGATGCTGTTGGCGACGTCGCGATTGGGGAGGAGGAGGAAGATGACGAGGCCCACGATGGCGCATCCCGCGTATGCTGCGAAGAACCAGCTGCAGATAGAAGCAATAATCATCTCCGAATATCAAAACTAGGTATTCTCATCACAAATCGTACCGAATCTCGGTGTCGGAGTAGTCTCTGTATCCCGTGTCCGTTGTAATTCCACTCGCTTCTCCCATGGCAGTCACCACCCAGTAGAGAACTCCCGCCGAGAGGATACTGAAGGGTCTATTTGATATTGACGAGATAGGCACCTGAAGGAGGTGGCGAGCCACGACAGAGCCTGCGTGTGTTCTAGTGTCTGCCTAGTGGAGATTTGAAGGAGATATCCATTGTAGCCCACGTTCCACACTGCAGAGTAGGGATTGTGAGAGAGGAAGGAAAGAAAGGCCTACTGGCGAGGGCGCTGCCGAGGATGATGCAGGCAGAGAAGAAGACGACACGATGGAGGAATTGGAAGCAGAGGAAGTAGAAGATGAAGCAGCACGTGCAGATCGAGCAGATCCACTGAAGGAAGTTAAGTATTTAATGTCCGATGGTGTCATGGAAGTATTTTTACAAATTGTATTTTTTCTGCGGACCTTTGGTCGAAGAATGTGAGACAGCGACGGTGCGAAGAAGTTTCCGAACATGAAGGCGAGGGTGAGGACGGCCATTCTGAAGATGGGCTCATCTCCCTTCTTCCCTCTCTTCCCCTCTACCCGTAGTATCCATCGTGCGCCCCCGCATCCTCTGGTCGACGGGCGTGGATCGAGTGCATTACGGACTCTACGATGAAGACCTCAAGGATGGGAAAGTAAGAAGAGGAAGGAGTAAGGCGAAGTGTAAAAGTGCGAAGGGTCGATTTTGATCAGTCTATTGCGTGAACAACGCTAAGAAAAAGAGACATGTTTCAGGCTCTCTCGGCTTTCCTTCTCCTACCTGGCAATCGTATCCAGCCCACATGAAGAGGTTGGCGACTCCTATGCACACCGCCGCCAGCGAAGCGTACGTCGAGTCGCGCATTCCTGCAGAGGAATGTGCGAAGATAAAAAGATTACAACTTTATGATAGGTCTTCAATTCCGTACTCAAGCTTTATTCAGTTATTTTTGTTTCCCGCGAAACTTCGAGCACAGTTTCATTTTGATCACTGCCCCAAGGCTATCGATGATAACTTCCTTGTCCGCTACAATACAGACTCGAGCGCATTTCTACTGACGTCAGAAGCACTTATCCAAATGACCATATCCATCAGCAGTCGGCAGCTTGGCATACAATTCTAAGGGAACGTGATCAGATGGTGGAGACAATAACAAATGCGACAGAAATAGGCATTGAAAGCATTGAATCGAATGGTGGGGGGCGAGGAGTGGCATCGACTCCGAGTCTCGCTCCTTTCTCTCCATATTATGCATGCAGAGTTCTTCTCCCCCACTCAAATCACTCCCATTGACCTCCCATCGATAGTGCAAGGATGATGATTTTGTGAGCTTCGTGATGACAACCAATCAAATACCACGTTCATAGAGAAAAGGCGTGGGGGAGATCTTTATGAATACTGTACCAATTACTCACGGAAAATAACAATTCACCGATTCCGCGTAACCTCTAGGGACTTTTGTGCCTTTTTGTAAGCATGACATTAAATAATTGCTTTTTTTATCAGCCATGATATACAGCTAATTTATGATCCTTTAATAAATCTGTAAGCAAATTCCTGTGGGAATTTCCCAGTAATGTGCAGTGTTATATCGGCGACAATCTATCACGTAAAATAACGAACGCATGAGAAGCTCATTACGTGCTGAGAGAATGCATTATACCACTCAGCTGTGACGTCCCTTCGTTTCCCTGCTCATTTGACTCCCTTCCTCGCTCTGCAATGTTGTACACCATCAACGCATCCAGCGAACAGGTCAGTGCACTTACGAAAAGTTTTTCTGTATGCAATAAAGGGTGCTTTCCGATCGAGACTAAGTGGTCAGTAACCACGCTTTCCGACTAATCTGATTCGACTATGTCCGTCACAGACTTCGAATAGTGCATTCACCACGCCCCATTACTTGTTCAGGCTGGCCGGACTCCGATGAGTGGCTACAACTTCCCTTACACTCCTGACGAATCGAGGATTCCCCTGCACATAGCCATTCTCTCTTCGGAAGTGGTATTTTCTTCCCTCTGCTCCTTCGTTGTCGTCGTTTACGCCATTGCCGTCTTCCGTGTCGGGGCACTTCACGTCAACTGCAAGTCAGCGAGACCCCTCTCCTCCTCCTCATCTCTTCATCCAGAGTCCTTCTCCTCCTGAATACCCTCGCCCACGCGTGCATCACCTGCAGTCAGGGAATCTCGATGGGACAACTCATCTACCGCAAGGAATGGTTCCCCCAGGACATGCACAATTCGGGTTGGAGCCATCTTCAATAAACATAAACGATGCTCTTGCAGATATCGACCTCGGTGGATATCTGCTGCACGAATTTGGCCTCGGCCTCTCGGTTCTAACGGATCTCTTCGTTGTCTGCGAAAGAATCACCGCCTGCTTACTCCTCTCAAGGTTACAATAACGTCATTCAGCAAGATATGGCCAATATTCAGATACCACTATCGCACGCCGAGTCCAATATTACTCTTCTTTGTAGCCACAGTCTGCATAGGATTGGCAGCCTTCTTCTCCTACAATGTTCACATCGGTTTGTTTTGGTTTCATGGAGAAGAAAGAAATGAATGTGCATCTGCAGGTCTGCGCCTGGAAGCTTGCACGGCCATTGCGAATTCGCTCGACTTGCTCTCGATCGTTGCAACGACGTGTTGTGACAGATACTCCACGAGGATCTACAAAGGGATGGGGGCGTTGTCCCTCGGAAGCAGATACCAGGCAAGAGAGTCTCGATTGCTGTACACTGATTACAGTCACGCGGAAACGACTGCAAATAGAAACAATCAGGAACGACACTAATAAGACGAATGTTTTCAGATGCGGGAAGTGGTACAGCTGACGAAGGCCCTTCTGCCAGTCTGTCTGATTGGACTACTCGACAAGATCGTCATAGCTCTCATCGCATGGTCGTGCATGCTTGGAAAAGTTCCGTACATCTACTCTTCGGCAGTTTATCTCTCCGTGAGTCAATCATATCCAAGTTTTACAACCATCTCAATTCAGTTGCATTCCACCAATTCCGCCTTCATTGTTCTTCTCCTGACATCACGACATGGGTACGTGTCCGTGGAAGGAAGTGGTTGGAATAATAATTATTTACAGTGGAATCCGCAGACACTTCGAGGTGATATTGAAAACAATCCTTCCTTGCCTGAGGAGGTTCTTATCCAATAAACGGGTGGCGCCGGTTCGTGAAGAACACTCTGCGACCATGCACTTCACTCTTCTCGAAAAGGCTTGGGCTGCACAGACATTTGGGAAGACTTGATAAAGTGCAATAGCCAGATATAAGTCCACTTGATGCACGGAAGGGAACACCTTTATTTCCACGCTTTGCAGCATACGTAGAAAAGTAATACAAGGTTCAGAAATGTGTACCCAACCGAGCACCAGAAACCACGCATGATGCTTTCTAAATTCGTCGTGGGAATGTCTCTGTATTATTAAAATACGTGTGAAAGAATACATGGGGAACACAAATATGACACAGAATCAAGCGTGATGTGATGGGAGTGCGGATAATGGACCCGTTCTTAGATCTACCTTTATCCACATGGAGCATGTAAGCTGTTTACATGGCCTTAATCTCAGATATACTTGGTATGATTACTCTTCCACAGGAGTAACCGAGTTATTGTTGGGGTTCTTTCCCCGTCCTCTCATTCCACATCCCATTCGCCTGTAGCCGGGCACGAACTTGCGACAAGGCCTGAGATAGTCCTTTCCCCTAGTCAGCCCCTCCCCCTCACTTCATGTATTGTGGGAGGTGTCGAAAGTGGAGTATGGGACTGATGAGTGACGTCAGCGACGAGACCTGAAGGGGCGGAGTCAAGGGAAGGAAAGGGGGGAAGGGGACTGAGAATGTGGCAGATTCGATGGCAGGCGAATTGTAGATGCCGAAGAGGCCGAGGAGAAAGGTCGACATGGAGAGAATCATCATGAGGGGAAGAAGAGACTGCTTCGTTAGCAGCTGAGAGAAGGAGGGGATTACTGTAGGCGCCAGTGATCAAACCTCGCAGAACTTCTTGTGAATCTCTTGTGCTTCGGGTTTGAATCGGTCCTTCTGGCACAGTTTGTGCATGATTCTCGTTCGGAAGAAGGCTACGATCTGAATTGAGAATAGATTGGAAGGCAATCGAAAAGAAACAAATACCGTGAATAGCGGAATTCCCGCTAGACACATAACAACGAGTACGTAGAAAACACCCGAGGCAGAGAAGTCGATGTTTCCTAGGAGAGAGTAGAATTGGGAGTGACGTCAGAGACGGCAGATTACCAGTGACGACGGCGTTCTCGAGATCGTAGTGAGGGTACGCAGCCTGGACTATTTTACGCACGAGCTCGTCGTCCGCCTTTGCACGTAGACAAGTTACCTGCCATTCGACACATATTTTCACCCGCGTTAGGACTATTTATGACTAGTTTTGGGAAATAATCTCAGAAAATAGTGCTTACGAGAATAGCGACGCTGACTCCTCCGATGACGCTGTACACAATGAGGAGGACTCTTCTTCTACTGGGAACTGGACGGAGAAGGACGTAGTAACGGAAGATGATCGACGAGAAACTCGTGATGATCTGGACGAAAGTACTGACTGAATGAATTGAAGGGCGTCATACGGTAGATGCGTAGGAGGCGAGCATAAAAGAATATCCGACATAGCAGGCACGACTCGAAAACATTGTGCAAGGTCCATTAGAGACATAGGCTATGGCACCATCGCAGGGGATGAGTCTGAATGAGAGTAATGAAGAGAGGCCGAGGAGATGATCGAAGACCTCTGCATGATGAATACTTCCAGGGTCGCCGATACGAGATCCGTGGCGGCATGAGCCAAGAGAAGGATATTGTACGTCTTGTGCTCCTCTGGACACACTCGGAGGATGGCGAAGATGAGGAGGGCATTGAAGTAGATGGCACCGAGGCTGATGCACACTCTGAGGTGGATGAAATGGAAGAGGAGAGGGATCACTGACTCGACACCGTGCACGACTTCTTCCGATTCAATGTCCACGCCGAGAAGCTGCATTGGCAGATGGCAGAAAGCAGGAAGAGGGGGGGAGACTCGCGCAGTCTCCTTCCAGACAGTTCGTTTCTCTCCGCCGTTGCCCCTCGCAACACCTCCATACACTTCTTGAGAACTCATTGTTTTCCACTTCGTTAACTGCTCCATTATCCACCACACAATCAGCGGCACACACTACGATAGTGATGTGGTGGCTTTACAGTCCAATGAATTTTTCATATATTTGACTGATCAGAAGCCACGTGAAATTTTTTGAGTGAGACAGCGGCAATGTGGGAAAGTTCAGTCTGTGCATAGAAGACATCGGCCAATACTAAGCCTTGCGCAAATCCTGCGAACCCTAACCTGACTTGTTCCGTTCGGATGTACCCATTCGGGCAGCCTCGTACGGGATCCTTCGAACACGCGACAGACTACGATGCACTGAGGTTAGAGATGGAGGTAAGGGGAGGGGGAAGGAGAGCGAGTCTTCAGCTACCAAGTGGTCTTCCGTGCCGACATCGTCCTCCACCAACCTTCGTGTCAGAAGGACGAGTAGATAGCAGCCACTGCCGATGACCTGCTGGGCAAGTACCTCCTATGGCATACCACCACGAAATAGAGGACTCACTCCACTCCCTCTCCCTCTCTACTCCCCCCTCAGGTACCGGGAGGAGATGATCCCCGGGGCCTATCGCGAGTGCACGGGGACACCGAAGAACGATGAGATAAACTGCTCGGATATCTTGATCTTCAATGTACGTCCTCTTCGACCTCTTTGTATACCTTCAGACATGTACATGTAATCTGGGACCACCGTCACTACTTCGGGACTTTCGTGAGTGTTGGGAGGGGAAGGGGAGACGAGGGGCGGGATTCGGCAAATCGGGGTGCACGAACATGAGAGTGACCCTCCGAAGCAGTGTGGACTGGCCAATTTCCTGGGGGGAAGGTACCGCGCTCGCTCTCGCCAGTGGTATCTTGTGTAGGTGGCCGACTTCTTCGACGAGACCACGATGGACTGAGTCGGCCCTTCGTGTCAACGGTGAATCGCTTTCAATAAATTCGTAACTTGCGAGCAATCAAGTGATTTTATTTCCAGCCTTACGTCATGCAATCAATCAGGCAATTTATTAGACGAGTAATTATGAAAGCCATGGGAGCATGGTGCTGATTTCGAAAATATCGGTTTCATTTTCCAATGTATCCCCATCCGAGGCCGCCGTAGGCTCCTCCAGGTCCGACTCCAAGGATAGGAATAGGGACGGGCAGCTGCGAATAGGCGGGGAGAGTGAGGAAGATGAGGATGAGGAGGAGGAGGAAGAGAGAGTACATGGCTGATAGGAGAGGGAGAGTTGTTTCGTTGCCAGCTTTTCTCCCTTATAAACCTCCCTGTGAGATGTTCGTCCAATGGCTGCATTGGCGTACACACTAAACAGGGTAACAACAACGCATCATCCCCCATTTCAACGTCATCACACTGCACGTTTGAGTTACAAGCAATAAATATATCAAAATTTACAAATATGTAAATATTTGAAAGATTCAATGGAGATCAGTGGCGAAGTAAAGCGAGAGGAGGCGGTCACCTCGAGAAGCACGTCAGTTGCTGTCCATTGTGGAGGTGAGAAATGGTGCAGGATCCGTTCCTCCCCCACACCATCTGAACCCACTCCCTCTCCCTCTCCATTGCCTTCCCCCTCCACCCACCTTCGTCTTCATCTTGTCGCGGATCGTCACGTGGAATCCGTCGGCCTCCAATCGAGCCTGCAGAGGGGAACTAGGAGGGGATGAGGAAAGGGAGATACTCTGAATCCAGGCTCGTTCCACTCCCAGCATCCATTCCTCCAGTAGGAGACGGCAGGGGCGAGTGTATCCCTCCTCGTGAGGATGTCGGTGCCCTGTCTCGGCCTTTCTCTCCACCGGCCACCCGCCATTTCCATTAACTTTCCATCCACCATTTTGTATCTGCAAAGGCGCCGCCCCTCAACGACTCGAGGGAGGAAACAAACGTTTCCTTCTTCTCGCCTCCGTCTTCTTCTAGGACTCTTTCGTCGACCGTTCCGTCCTCATTCACCACCGTCACCTCTTCCCCCGGACGGCAGATTTTCAACTGAAAGGGAGGAATTCTTACAATCGAAAGGTATTCAATACTTTTCCGCTTTTCGAGTTGAACTCAACATCCGCTGGGTATCGCATCAGCATCATTTTGACGACGTCTTTTTCATAGTCCACGTGGAGGTTGCTTATCTTCGTGTTCTGGATGTAATTGCAGTCGCCATTGTCGAACTCGTAGATATAACAGGAGCAGGGGGAAGGACGCCATTGGTGACACTCAAATATACACGTGTAATGTTGGAAGGGGGTAGCCTCTACATTACGTCCAGTGTCGTCCTGAAGGAGGAGGTAGGAGGTGGAGGGACTGCCAGGGAGGAGCTGACACTGCGAACGACCCGAGTCGTGTACCTCCTGGGAGGGAAAAGAGGTTTAGGTGGAAGGGGATGACATACCCATCCCTCTCCAAGATGTGATGAGAGGAGGGCTCGGGAGTCGTCGGCGAAGGTGACCTTGGTGGAGGGCTTGAGGATGCCCCTCGGGGCGGGGGCCACGTTCTCCTTGCCAATGGAGAGATTCCTCCTATATTTTTTCTTTTATATAGGCTACTCACACTGCCTCTCATTTCCGCTCCGTGGCCCTGTCCTCCTTCGTCTCTCTCTGGAAATGACCACTCACTTTCTCCGATTCGCACTCTCCAATCTCTTCTCCAGTTCATCGTGTTTCTTCTTCAGCTCCTCGTTAGCCTTAGTGAGTGATTCTTCTTTCCTGCAAGTAATAATGCATAATCACATACAAAAGAGTTGGCAGTACTTCTTGGAGGATTCCCAAAGTTTCGTATACTTCTTTTTGGCTTCTTCGGTTGCTTTCTTGTGCTCTTCGTCCTTCAAATGAAGATAACATGACGGCATTTGAACAAAAAATACCTTTTCTTTGGCGTTCTTGTCGATCTTCCGAACAGCTTCTCGTTTTCCCCTCTCGATCAGTTCCTCGAGTGCCTTGATTCTCTTCCGAACAGCTTCTCGTTTTCCCTTCTCGATCAGTTCCTCGAGTGCCTTGATTCTCTCTGCAGACTGCTTTTCCTTATCCGCTGTCTCTCTCTTCATCGTCTCCATGTTCTTCGTGAACTCGTCTACGATTCCATCCACTTCCTCAGCCACTTCTTCCAAACGTCGTTCGAATGATTCATTATACTGGAAGGGGAGAATGGGGAAGGAAGGAGAGTGGAGTTGCCCTCTGCGTCAGGTGGTTGCCGGTTCCCTCTGCCATGTCGACATGCATGAGGGCCTCTGCCAATTGCTGCCGCAGTTGCGCCGTGATCTCCCTCTGCAGAAGCGTGGAAGGAGGAGGGAGGGAGGGGAGGGAGGGAAGGGGGTGATTACCTCTCTCTGACAGCATCCATGCGTGCAACTTCCTCTGTAGACTGTGGGTGGAGAGTGCACAGCCTCCCTTTCTCTTCCTCTGGGAGGACGATCAATGATGAGCGTCTCCTCAGCCCTAACAAATCATTCGTATTGAATGGTACCAACAGGTCCAACCCGTCTCCACTGGTGAATTCGTCATCATCATCATCTTCGTCCTCCACTACTTCAACTTGTCTTCTCGTCGCCTGCGATGGGCGATCGCGGAATCGATCGGACGACGGGCGCTGAATAAGGAAGGAATACATCGTATTTCGTAAAAAAATACAAATTCTCTTTTCAGTCTAACAATTGTTGATTCCTCCAATGGCGAAGCGGAGACGGATACATGCTATGAAATCTTGGTCGTTCTCAAAACTAAAAAATTTCCAAAGAAAACAACAATTGGCATTGAACTTCTTGAGTGGACTTACTTTTTGCGTGTTGGCGACGTCGTCGAGAGGACGATAAGGACCAACTGCAAGAGGAGAATGAAAGAGACACGGAGGGGGAGTCATACGTAGTTCTTCCCGCGCGATGGCCGAGCCCTCGGAGACGGAGGAGCTGCGAGTTGGAAGTGGATCCCGTGGAGAGGTAGAGGGAAAATGGATGGAGGAGAGAAGGGTTGCAGACTCATCTTCATCTTATTTTCATTTGTAAAGAAACGAAATGAAACCGCACAAACCTGATCTCATGGGGGAAATTCCATGCAGGATGTCAACCGGTGGATGGGGTGCGGTAGTTGGCGCGACTCTGGCATCGTCAATCTCTCGTCGTTCCTAGGAAGACAAGAGATGAAAGAATCGCGGCCAGTTCGCAATCGTGGACAAAGAAGTGAACCCACTCGTGGATTCTGGAGGTTGCGATGGCTCTTTTGATCCGCGATACGTCCGATTCTGAGAATGTCGGTTCCGAGCAATCGCGTCAGAGTAGAATCGGATGAGATTGTTGAGGAAGAGCCATCTGATGAAAGAAAAGAATGATCGACAAACATAGGACACACGATGAATTTGTTCTCCTGCCACGGCTCTTTCGATCCTCTCGAACTCATGGGTCGTATCGTTTCGAGTCTCCACTGCAACACATTATAATTCGTACAGTTTTGTCAGATATAATTGACCAGTGATATTGAAGGGAAACAGACCTCTACCCACAGTTTGACGTGGAGTTGGAATAGGAACACGCGCCCACTGAAAATAGATCTCGTCGTGTATTTCTCCATTTACTTAGGCAGCCTATTTTATTATCGACGATGTTTACATTCATATACACAAAATAAGAATATATAATGCGAACCGATGACGAATGTGAGACGAGAGTGGCGTCAGGATCGACACCAACCACTTCGTGAGGAGAAATGCTCGAGTCGGGTGTGAGACTGTACCTGCATGGGAAATAATCTTCCGGCCTACAAATTCTGCTTAATTATACATACTCGTGATGATCAGGCGGGAATCCAGAGTCAGTTGTCCCTGCGGTGCGCGGTCTGCCGGACTGTAGAAATGATTGGTGGAGACGAGGGAAGTTTGTACCGTAAGATCGTCATGATTGGGGGAGAAATCTCGGACGACGCCCTCGTCTCTCACTCGCGAGTCTGCCGAGGAGCCGAAGTGAACAGAGCGGTCCGGAGGAGAACGACTCTGTTACACGTCTTTCGCCAGGATTTTGTTTTTAAAAATTTTCGAGTGCTCTACGAGGCTATTCACTGTTATCTTCCTATATTTAAAAATTTTATCTGATGTATGTAAGTACAGATCCGAGTTGTGCCGAATACCACCATTTATTTGAAGAGACTATGCGAACAGAGTGTGAAATGCATACCCTATTTAGCGAGGAATCTGAGAGATCGTTGACAGCACTCATGTCGCCCAAAATTCCGGTCTCAACGGGATGCCTTCAATTTGTATTTTTTTTAAATTACAACATGATCATTTAGTATCTTTAAAAAATGAGACTACCTGATGGCGGAGATATCGCGGTTCGCTGTAGGTCTGGTACCTCTCGGTGGAGCTTGTACTTGTTGCGGTCCTGGCACATATTGACGGTTGTCGGTGACACTTCTCCTCCTCGTAGGAGAGGTCTCAGGAGGAAGCTGGAACAATCCTGCCCTTTGTAGTACCGGGTAGCTAATCTGGAATAATTATTTAGATAACATTGAAAAAATACTACGAGGGCATGGGAAAATACAAGTGTTGGCACAATTCTGCGAATTGGTTCATCTGTGAGCCACTATACAAAAAGGCATACCTTTGGGTACGTGCCAGTTCCTTTCTTTAGATAGGGACGCGGAGGAGGTGCCATGGAGGGAGCCTCCTTCCCTCCTGTACTGGTCACCTGCGCCGTGCCACGAGACCTGATACCAGTCTTTCCACTGGGCGACAACACGCAAATACGAGATGGGAGACAGGGACTGAGGAGGTAGTTGGTGGATCACTTACATTCTAATCCCAGCTGAGGAGTCAGAATGGCTGCGAGCACAGGACAAAGGAACCAAGGCCGCGATGGGAAGAGAAAGGGGCGTTTGACCCTCTCTCGCCCTCCCATCTCTCACCATACTGCGAACAGAGAATGTCAGATGGTCACCCAGATGCAAGTCGAACACAAGGAGAGGGCAATTCTGACACAATGACAGAAAAGGGAACACAATAATAACATGCTTGAAAAACTTGATTGACTGAGGTGTTCGTTCGAGGTCGGATGCCTTACAAGCAACATTTTTCGAATTGTCTGCATTGAACTCAGCCGCGGCGCTCACGCTGCATTCAATGGCGACTATCCGCGAAGTTGAAAAGTTCAAATAGCACTCATTCGCGATTTGCGCTCGCGAACCATGTCAACAATACTAGAGTTATTAAAGTTTCTTTCTTCTGAAATAAAAAAAAGGGGTTGGAAGGCTAAAATAGAAGAAAAATAACATACTCTATCGAATCCATTACCTAAATATTCGCCGAGTGTGTGAGGATGTTACACCTGTGAAATCACCGGTTTAATTTTCAAATTTTGAGTTATCATTGCAGGCGGTCACGCAGACGTAGGCGGCGGGGTCCGCTGGTTAAATAATAATGATTGATGCTCCCTTTGTTAAATTTGAAAATAATATTTTCGCGCGTCAAGTTGCCCTATTTAGCGGACGCAAAGATCTATAAAGCGGTCGTGGAGATGTTGTTTATGAATATAAAGGGAAGGACTGTTTCCATTATAAAATCGGTGTCGTAAGTATCACATTCGGAAACATCTAATTCGGCGAAATAAATCAACTCACATGGTTAGCTGTTGACCATCTCGCATGAATGCTTTTCTTTCCGGCATTTACTGTATCTGTTTCTGATCGCAGGAACGAGAGCACTAATCATTTATATACTTGCTACAAGAACTTTTTGGCTTGGAAATTTTTAGTATACTCCAAACTTTTCTCACTCGCACAGTAACTACTTCGGAGTGATAGCAGATACTCTCGCAGATGCAGGTCACAACGTGGTCAGTCCCCCCTCCTCCTCCAGTACTCCTCCAGACATCCCTCGTTCCCATTGTGGACTCTTCTCTCTCCGATGGCCCCACTCGCTCCTCCATCATCCACCTCCCCCCATCGGATGAGGTTGTCGATGGATTGAAGTCCCTCATTGACATGGGGGGATCTTCGCCGTCCCTCTTCCGTTCCCTCTGCCAGTCCGTCCTCTCCCACCGTCGCCTCCTCCTCTCCCTCCAGCAGGAACACTTCGATATTCTCGTGGCAGAGAACTTCGACATGTGTGGAGTGGGTGAGTGGAGGGAATCCCAGTGGAGGAGGAGGCAGGTCTCTCCCAGCTACTCCGCCCCTCCTCCCTCATCACTACCAGCACTACTTCACTTGCTGGATCCGTGGCGGGGGAGGTGGAAGTTCCTTTCTACCCCCATCAAGACAACCATCACTCATCACTTCCGTGACATGATAAAGAAATTGAATTGAAAAAACTCCATCTTCCCTGTGTGTCCCAGTGCATGCATTCCATTGGCTTTGTATTGATATTATTGAGACAAGGGGGTATGAACTGCCTCTGTATCTCGGTAGTGCGAATTTCGCGCGCCTAAAGACAACCCGGCGCGTTTGTGTGACAGCGCGAAGTTTCCTATCGCTGATCGTTATCCAACGATAATTCAGCTTGCTGGTCGGAATTCCGACTGGAAGCTCCTATAAGCCCGCGGCTCGTGATCTACATGGAACAGGATGGTTTTTCGCGAAAAATCATAACTTTAGTAATTTTTGGAACTGTCACGAGGTCGCGGCAGGGCGATTTGTTCTCTTCCACCCTAGTCTCTAGTCGAGCTGTTGGCGGTAAAGTGGACGTGTAGTATTGTTGGCGGAACAAACGTTCCGGACCATACTTTCATTGCCTTTCTAAACTACACGCAGTATTGCAGTAGATCAATGCCCTTTTCGCCCGTGGAGAAGCAAAGGGGCGGGGTTTCAGTTGCTAAACAGCGTAATTTGCGAGAGGGCGCTGAGCGTATTGTGTTATAACCTCCGTTGAACTCAACATCAGCGAAGTGAGGATCTGATTGGGAGTAAAAGTACGGCACAATAATGTGATGGTTGTCGGTAGATCAGAGCAGCCTTTGGGCCGTGCGAGTTGCGACACCAAACTGTAACCCGGCGCGTATGTGTATCAACGTGAGGGTTCAACAGGAGTGCAGTTTCGAAAGTAACTTAGCTTGCCGGTCGGAATTCCGACTGGAAGCTCCCGTAAGCCCGCGGCTTGTGTGCTGCTATTGAGCATGACAGTTGGTCATGCATAAATTAACCTAATTTTTGGAACTGTCACGAGTGCGCGGCAGGGCAAAATGGAACTAAATCCCCCTTCTTTATTCACTTCCATCACAGACTATCGGGGCGAGGCTATCGAAGAGCAATCTATCCCTTCTTGTTGAAGGCCATGTTGTAGTTGGCGGTCTTCATGATCGTATTGAGGGGTCCCATGGAGCAGTTGTACTCGCCCTCCGTCGACTTGGACATCGACGTCAGGATGATCTGATGTGGGATATTGCGGTGTCTCAGAAGCTGATTTTCTCTCCAGTATTAATTCTAATAGTAATCGACTTTGCAGTTCTCAAAACGTGACAATATCGGAACTTGCCCCCAACCTGCTGTACGAGCTTCTTTGTGAGTGCGGCAGTGGCGAGATTGTAGAGCTGTGTCTTGATGGCGGCGTCGGGCTTCTTGGCCTTCTTCATCTCCGCCACTTTGGCTGCGCACTGCAATCCCTTCCTTCTCTTCCCTTCCTATCGACTCCTCACCTTCTTGTACACGGGAGTGAGGTGCTTGTTGAAGGCGAATCCGATGTTGCCCATGGCCTTGTCCGTGGAGCTGCCGCACTTCTTGAGGCATCCATCGAAGGTCGACAGCATCGTCAGAGCGGGGAAGTACTTGGAGGAGGGAACGAGGGTGAGGACATTGCTCATGATGTCAGACATGATTTCCTGGATCGTCATGCCCTTCATTATGTCCGTGACGACCATGTCGCAGGCCTGGAAGGGCGATCGTTTGGCAACGATCGCTATAGTCCTACCTTCTCCGTGTTCTTGTCCAGATAGTCCGACAGCAGATTCTTGAACTTGGTGACGAACTTGGCCTGTTGGGCGGAGGAAGAGGCGAGGACCACAGCCACGACAAGAAGAGAAGCCACACGCATGCCTATAGGATACGGTATCAGAGGTAGATCAAGGGTACAAGGGGAGTGAACGGAGTTGGATGTATCGTCCGATCGGACGGCCTCTTTTAAACCATCGTTCGACGATTCGAAACATCTGCGGATCAGTGCTAATTGGGAGCAGTGGAGAGCGCGTGGCGTACAGAGAATTCGATTGTTCATCATCATCCTCCGGATTACGGCGGTTCATGAGCTTCTGGGCGTTTGGTGACGGATTACCCGACCGCGTGTATTGTTGAGAGTTTCATCTCGCCCCATCATTCCCGTGCCTGGTTTATTGCCAGACCTATCTATATCTTACAGTACAGTGTTCATTCAATTTCCTGCGCAGACAAATTGGGAGGCTTGTCGAGGTGACTTTCTATCCGCTCTTGTAGGTCCAGTTGTAAAGTTGGTAGACCATGATCTTCTTGAGGGGTCCCTGGCTGCAGTTGTACTCGCACGGCGTCGACTTGGCCATGGCACCGTTGATGATCTGAAAGGGAACGGGTATTCCAAGGAACCTCAATGTTGCATAAATTTTTCCAATCTTTCTCTGCATTGCGACCGATTGAGTTTCCCGCGGCACGGTCAGGAGAGTAGCTGGGGACACTCACACGTCCCCCACAAGCGCCAAGTGGATTCATCAATAAGAACGTTGCTTAAAACACATGTTTTCTATGAAAAAAATTACTTCGTCGGGGTTCTTGACAATAAAGAACGGTAAGCTAAATAGTCCACAGTAATCCAGATCACATGAAACTGTGGTAAATGTGGTGTAGAAGGCGCTCATAATGCAGCGTTTACCCCTATCCTGCGCACTACTTGTTCACCAGACACTAATCTTTCTCCCACCTGCTGGACGAGAGTCGGAGTGCACGCGGCCGTGGCGATGATGTAGACTTGAGTGGAGATCTCGGCGTTCGCCTTCCCCAAAGCCCTCATCGCCTTGGCCTTGTCGTTGCACTGCAGGGGGACTCATTGCTCTCTCTCTTCCAGTGGAGACTAACCTTCTTGTACGGACCCCCGAGGAACTTGGCGAAAACAGCGCCGAGCTTGCCCATGGCCACCGTCATGTTGGTGCCGCAGCCCTTGAGACACGAGTCGAAGGAGCCGAGCATTGTGAGGGCGTCCATGTACTTGGTGCTGGGGACGAGGGTGAGGACGCTGTCGGAGACCTCTGAACAGAGGGTTGGGCAGGGAAGGGGGAAGGGATGAAGACTCTTGGCAATGGCTTCGATGGTGCTGCCGGCAATGACTTCAGACATGATCATGTCACAGGCCTGAACAGAGAGAAGTATGGAGAGGGAGGATTGGTCTGACCTTGGGTGTGTTGGTTCCCAAGTAGGTGGAGACGACCTTCTGGAACTTGGCGATGAACTTTGCCTGCTGGGCAGACGCCGAGGCGACGATGACGACGAGCATGGCGAGATGGAAGAACCTCATCCTGGAGAGTCCTAATTCAAGGGGACAAGAGAACGAGGAAGTGGATACGGTATGGCCAAAGAACGAGGCTACGCACTCGTGTCTGGCCTACCCACTCGGTACACCCGAACCGGAACCCTGCTTTTTATACCCAAAACGTCCGTAAACAATGCACCGGCTTATGGCCAATTACGATGTTTTGAATGTGGCTGATCAAAGGTCTCGATCAGGAGGAAGTTGTAGAGAAGACTGGAGTGAGCGGATGCGAGAGAAGGCAACGCTTCAATGTCGGACTGAATGGTTAATCCACGAGTTCGTGTTCAAATAGGTATCATAACACTAAACGTAATTGTTATTGTTCAGAAGATCGTGTTATATCTCAGTAGTGATTCTTCTTTTTCCATGGTCATCTGACGTGTGTTCATCACTTCATTCCAATATGGGCAGACATAACAGTGCCGAGTGCTCATCCACTCTTGTAGGTCATGTCGTAGAGCGTTGTCTTCATGATCTTCGAGAGTGGATTCTTGGAGCAGTTGTACTCGGCCACGGTCGACTTCTTCATGCAGGCGTTGATAATCTTAATAGTTTCTGATCTAACAATTTACGAGAACTTCCAACCTTCTGCACGAGCTTCTGTGTCATTCCTGAAGTCGCTATTTTATAGAGTTGAGTCTTGATCTGCGCCGTCGTCTTCTTGTTCTTCTTCATGTTCGTCGACTTCTTGATGCACTGCATCTACGCGATAAATTAATTCCTAGATCTGCTCACCTTTGTGTAGAGTGGCTTCAGGGCCGTCTTGAAGGCACCGGAAATATTGGCCAGCGCCTTGTCCATCGAACTCTTTGCGGACTGAAGGAATGAAAAATATCGGCATCTGGGTATCACCATACCGATAGGCAGCTATCGAAGGTAGTCAGCATTCCTAGTGCCTCCAGGTACTTACTACTAGGGACGTACGTGAGAATGTTTCCGGCCAGTTCTGAAATGAAGGTCGAAGATCTTTTGAAATCCTGACTATACTTCCAGCAATGGCGTCCATGGTCGTGTTGGCCATGACCTCAGTCACGACGAGGTCACAAGCCTGAACGTGCCACGGAGGAGAGGGGAAGAGCATCGAACCTTGTCCGAGTTGGCTCCCAAGTAGTCAGAGACAATCTTCTTGAACTTGGTGACGAACTTGGCTTGTTGGGCGGAGGAGGAAACGATGAGAAGGGCCACGGATGAAAGGAGGAGGATTCTCATGATTGAATGAATGTGATGTCGATCACCCCGACCAAAGAGTCCATTATAAAGCATTCGAAGCGTTCTTTGAAGGTCGTATTTGTTGCCGATCTGTGTTAATTCACGTGGGTGTGAGATTGTAATTTGTTACAGACATCTGGTGAGAGAGTGGAGGGGGCCATGAGACGCAGATGGTCAGTCGAATACGATCAACTACACACATGGACACCATTTTACTGCGATTAAAAGCGGATTAATATAGGAAGTAAAGAACGCTGTTTTATCTGTGGAGCGATGGCCACATCGTTTTTATCATTTTTTCGTAACGATCAAACGGTCTCTTCTAACTGGCAACTGAAGATCTTTATAATCTCGAAATGGGCCCTCTACAATTACTCGAAGATACTCGAATTCGAAGCGATTCGAAGCTAGAGTTATCAGATCTCTGCAGCACAGATCACGTGCGAAATGTTTGTGATCTTCATTGAGCGATCATGGTTGGCGTCTTCTCCCACGCCCTCGCGATCTTCTACCGTGGGCTCATCTCATCAGCAATGGATGCTCTCGACAGGGCGAGCGGCTGTGGATACAGAGAGGCTCTCCTCTCCTCGCTCGTCGAAGTCGATGCCCGCGGGCGAATGGGGAGGGGAGCGGCCACCCCGCACTGCCTCAGTACCAGATACAAAGGGCGAAGGAGCATGAGACGGTAGGGAGGAGTGGTGGAGAGAATGATGAGAGAGTTGAGGAAGGCGTGAAGGTTGACCACCGTGAAGAGGAACGTCGAGATTCCCTCGGAGACAGTGGCGCCTTGTTCTGAAGGAGAGCACTGTCTTTCAGTGGGACTCATGGATGCTCACTAGAGGAGGGTTCCATGCTGCTGAAGGCGAGTCGCCCTAACTGGGCCCCGAATGGAAGGGCATAGCAGATGAAAGGAACGGTGGCCTGGGCTGCGATCGAGTGGGCAGTCTGGATCTGGTATCTGTAGGGGTAATTTAGTTTATTTTGCCGTAGAACTGGATCCCAGCAATATACTCTTGTACTCACTTTCTGGTGGCCGAGCTTGCGTGGATCATTCCCCTGCGTAGTTCGATGAACATCTGGACGAGCATTCCGACTGTCACTGCGAGGGCGGGAGAGACTAGCACGAAGGCAGCTGAAGAAGAAGAAAAAGATTATCTAAGTTCTGGAGTGACTAATTTCCAGTTCCCTGTGAATGGTCCTGTTCCACATAATTTAAGCTGCAAAACAAGGACCTATGATGGCAACGAGGAAGGCGAAGCCGTCGATGTCGTACTGAATGAAGGCAACCCGCGTGGTCAGCCAAGGATTGGTTGATGTAACATCCTGATGCCACTTGTTACTCGTTCTATCTATCATGTGCTTCTTCTCACGTTCTCTGCTACTTCAGAGGAGCTCAAAACATAGTGAATGAAGGGGAGGACGAGGAGAAACTGCAGGTTGCACACGGCAATTAGAGTGAAGAAGTTTCGCTGCGTCAGATGCCAACGAGAGGTCTTCGGTAGAATCGACTGGAAAAGTGGTGAATAACAACAGAAAAGGGCAACCTGATGTCTGAACAAAATACATGAAATGAGTGCAGAGGCCATGAAGCTCATGAGGATATAACAGGTGTCCTGAAAGGGTGCCCCTGTCCTTTCCTTCTTGGTTCCCCTAACGAGTGCAAGGGAGAGGCGGCCGACGAAGGGAGTGTATCCATTGGAGTAGAAGATCCAGAGACGAGGAATGGTGATGAAGGAACCCACACTCATGTACACGTCAGACGCCATCGACCATACCTGTGACCAATCCAGAGATAGAATAATGGACTTGGTACCTGAAGGAGTGCAAGGTATCTCCTGTAGTACCGACTGCGCCGATCCTGATCACACAGGATCAGGATAAGGACAATCGAACTGATCACCGTGAACAGAGGCGCTGCAAAACCCTTCGAAATCGTTCACGAACACCAAAGTAACAACATCGTCATACTGCATTACAGGCGGATCATCTCATAGAATTCTCATGATAATGGTGGCATGAAACAAAAATCTTCATAAAATGACCCATCCGCTCGGAACCCCAGAGTAGATGACTTCAGGAAATCGATATTACCTGCGGTCCGATTGTATCCGATGATGAGTTCCTCGATGCCCGGGTCAAGGAAGGGATTGCGAGACAGATTCATGGAAGAGGCCGAGCAGAGACTTGCCCGCCTCGTGGCCGTCTTCCCTCAAGTATCACCTGCCTCTTCTCGTCATGTTTCCTCTCTGGCTAACGACCAGGTTGCATGAAACGACCAGTACGCACAAGTTGCAACTCTGTGTCTATTGTTATTGCGGATGATACATTCTCGATCCTCCGTGCAACCTGGAGTATAAGGACAGTGTCGTGTAGTCAGTGGCCGAATTTGCCCATCCCGTAGTCCACCCACACATCCAGACACGAATCCACCTGGAAGAGTGTCTCCTCCCACCTTCATAGGCACACTCAAAGCATAATGCCACTTTCGAGGTTAATCCAGCGAGGGCGGCCATAGATGACAATTACTTATTGCCCTCAACAGCCTCTATCCAAACACCCGCTTCCGTTCCAATGCGTCTCCTTCTCCTCTTCATCGCCTTCGTCTCCGTACACCAAGCCAGCTGCTGCCTATTTTGTTGGTTGGAAGGCCCCTGGCATTTTGATTATCACTACTATCCAACCTATCGTAACTACTACCACGACCGAGACAGCAATGGATACAACGGTGGATATCGAGACTACGGAGTCCGTAGCATCTACAGCAGGGACGAGTTCAAGTGGGATGCACTGGGTGAGATGAGGGGAGGAGGAGGTGGAAGGATTTCTTCTCCTTCAGATCGATGTGAGAAACGTCTGGCCAAGGATTCCGTGGAGGGCGAAGACGCCGAAGCTGTAGAGAAGATTGGACTGATCATGAAATACTTCAAGGCCTGTTCTTCATTTCCCACTCCCCCCTTATCATCTTTTTCCGTCCTCTCATTGTTCTCTCTTCTCCCTCCAACTATTCCCACTCCTGCAGGACAACGACTTCGCCAACGCGAACGATGTCTGGAACTCCGTGGGGGCCGATGGAAAAACGCGCGAGGCCCTTGATAAATTCATCCGCGACGAGTTGGATGACTCCCTCGAACAACTCACGCGTCCATTTCAGCTGTGCCGTTCTCTGTCAACCTCCCTACTCTCTCCCGAGGTGTCGCTATTGAGCTACAGCTCCGACTTCCTAGTGCAACTGTATCTAGAATCTTCATCGCATTGTATCTCACTTGATCTCATCGATAAAGAGTTCCCACTATTTTGTTATTATTCAGAGGACTCTACTGCTTAATTGGAGACATAAAAGAAAATTATTTTTCGGCGTAGTTTTACATCGCTATGATGCGATCCCTCGGAGGAGCAACCTTTGGTATGAAAAAAAACAGGCAAAAACACTTTAGTATTATCGCAGATGAGATGATCATTGACAAGTGTAATGACGACTAACTTTTGATTTTCAGCACGGATAGTCCTGATTGTGAGAAGTAAATAGCACTTTGTGAAGAAAAGAAAAGCATTGACCCATAGGGGGATCCAGACACTCGCACGAGAGACCCCGACATTTGCACATGGAGAAGCGAGATGAGAAGCGAGATTATGGAGAAGCGAGATGCGGCCCAGATCCAGACGCGGCCGCTTTGGTGCAGCCCTTGAGAAACGAACGTGCTGACAAATATGCGCATCCCGTAGTCCACCCACACATTTCGCTGTAGTAGAATGTGCCACCGGAGGTCTTCTCACACACTTTCAAAGGCACACTCCAAACATTTCCGAGGGTAATCCCGAGAGGACGATCACTCGATGACAACTATTTATTCTCCTGGACACAGCCCCATCCAAACAGTCGCTCTCAGCCTCCCAATGCACCTCCTTCCCCTCCTCCTCGTCTTCGTCGCCGTCCTCCCAGTCAACTGCTGCTTTCTCAGCTGGCTTTTCGACGGCCCCTGGTACGATTACGATTATCGCGGAGGATACTACCGTAACTACTACCGTGACCGCGATTACTACGGATACCGTGACTACGGTAGATTCCGTGACTACGACTACGGCGGCCGCGGAATCTACAGCAGGGACGAGTACATGCGGGATGCCCTGGGTGAGAGGAGGGGGAGGTGGAAGGACTGTTCTCCTTCAGATCGTTGTGAGAAGCGAATGGCTAGCGACCCCCTGGATGGCGAAGATGCCGAAGCCATGGAGAAGATTCGGCTGATTATGAAGTACTTCCGAGTCAGTTGCCCATCCTCCACCGCATCTTCATCCTAAATTCTTTCCTCATTTTCTTCTCCTCCCTCTACCAGTCCCTCCTTCCCCTTTCTCCCCTTCCCTCCTATCCATACCACTCTTGCAGGAGAACGATTTCACGAATGCCCACGATGTCTGGAATTCAGTCGAAGTGGATGGAAAGACACGCGAGGCCCTCGATCGATTCATCCGCGACGAGTTCGTTGATCCCCCTCTCGGATAATCACGTGTTCCCCTTTCAGTTGTGCCGTTCTCTGTCGATCTCCGTACTCCCTCACGAGGTGTCGATACTGAGGGAACCTCGTCGGTATATACTTTTTCACAAAACGTTGTTCTGCGTGATCTCATCGATAAAGGGTACTCACTAATTTGTAGGCTTTGGTGATATTTCACTACATACAGCGAAAATAACTGGGCTAAAGATACACGGCACAGTTCACAAATCCCGAACTTCTAACACTTTCTAAAACAAGTATCTCAACATTATGGCTGGATATTATGGTGGTGCATATTCTAGTCCGAGCTTCGCACCAAGGAACGAATCTCTCTTCACTGTCTCTAACCTGGTGAGACATTTAGAGTAACGAGAAACATGGGAGAGAGAACAGTCGGAACGGACCGCTAAAAGGACAAGCTTGTGCACCACCACAATACCTGGGATCTTAACTACGTCAAAAACAAAAAAAACTATTGTCTTAAGAGGCAGTCTCATCCGAGCTCGAGGAGAGCTCTGAGTGCCCTGGTCCCAGGCCCCCAAGTAGATCCGCAGCACTTGCCGCTTTAACCAGTTATAGTAGCCGATTACCTAAGAAATATGCAAAAAAGTTTGGATGGA